>CATIWR010263862.1:0-30375 GCA_949677035.1 Omphalea diandra | reverse complement strand
TAAATATAGATTTAGATATCATAAATAAAAAATTAATAAAATATATATATATATATATATATATATATATATATATATATATATATATATGGATTTGACAATCATTTGATATATGATATTTTTAAAATATGAGAAGAAATTCACATTAGGCAATCATTTATTAAAAATTATAACCATTTCATTAATACTCATATAGTAACCCTTCTTTGATTTAATGATTGTTTTAATAAAAATTTATTAAAAATTATAACTTCTTAATTATTTCTTTAATACTCAAATGATAATATTTTAATGATTATTTTTTTAGTAAAATATAATCCCAATTTGATGGTAATTCTGTAATACTTCATGTGAATAGAATATACATTAATGCTTTACTAATTCTTTTGGAGAAAAAATATTGGGAAGAAATTCAAAAATGTATGTCCTTTGATGAATATTCTTAAAAATTATAACTACACCTATAATACTTTAATGAATTGAACAAAATAGTAACAAACACGATCTTCATTTAATGATAATACTTTAGTATTCTATGTGAAAAATAATACATATGAATTATTTATTTTATTAATAGTTTTAAAAAAGTATCCACACCTTAATGATTTCTTTAATACTTCAAATGGCACAATCTTAATAAATATTTTTTTTTTGAAAAATGTAATCTCCTATTTAATGATCACGCTTTTAATACTCCATGCGAAAATAATACACATATTCTTTTTTTTATCAATCAATTTTAAAAATTTTCAAATTTATCTATCAACGCATACTCTATTTAAATAATAGGTGTTTCCAAAAGGTAACATTTTTATTCAGTTCCTCTACTTTATCTTATCTAGAAATTTCACTTTCATACATTTCATACTAGGCTTTCTTTTTCCACATATACTATTATATTATATATAAACTCATAGTGATATCAAATAATTTCAATAGAACAAAATCATATGGCACCCAATATAACTTAATCCAAAGCACAAACTCGCTAAGTAAATGATTCAACTCAAGAGTTAATTTAACCAAACCAATGAATTTAATGTATACAATTGAATAGTAGATGGTGGTGAAATATCAAAATAATAAATACAAACAAATAAAATTAAGAGCCAAATTATTTTACACCCAAATTTTCTATCTCATGATTGAATATTCTATCAAGTGGTAAATGGTGAAGTGTTGATACGCGCTAGATAGTACATTGATACAAAATATAATGGGAGAAGCAAATGCAAAATGAGACAAAGAAGAGTGATAGTTGGATGTGTAAAAATAAAAAAGGTTGAGGTCATTATATTTCTAGCATTTTCTATTTGAGGAGTGATTCTATAATATCTTATGACCATGAGTTGGCCTAATAAGAAAAGACATATCTTCCTTTTTCCTAACCTTCAAGCACAAAAACTATAAATATCCCATATAGAGAATGAAAAGGAAGTCCTGCAATCTCATAAAGAAAAAGCTTATTCTTCTCTTAATAAACATAGAATAGCTTAAATTTTACTACATTACTTTATTTTCCTACATATTTCTCCTTAATCTATATATTTTTTTTAATATTATTTTGATGATTTTATATTTGAGTTATAGTTCTACCTTTATTTTTGTGCAAATCCTTTTGTGAGCACCTTCGGGTTTTTGCTGGAACAAGTGAAATCTTACTTGTGACTCTATCTTTTTATTGATCATCGGGGATCGAGAGGACACGGGTCCTACATTGATAATAACCCTAAATAGTGGCTTAGGTTGGGATCAAAGGGGAATCCTTTAGGCTCATGCCAGATTGAAGCCCTTTTATCTAAATGATGGCCAATGGGGGGACTAAAGTGGGAAGATACATTGGTACCATCCCTTAAATACATGGACTCATCACCTCACTTTGGTCGAGATCAGAATCAAAACAAAGCAAAATATGAACTTAACTAAGTCATATAGAAGACCCAATTCATCTTCACCCCATTAAAGATTGAGTTCAAAAATTGAGTTTAGCTTAGGAAAGATATTAGGCACACCCAAAGTACTCGTATTTTGGGATCTAGCCTTCGGACATCTTTGGTTCACCTGTTACCACCTTAACCATGCTATTAATTAGTTTGATTAATGCCTCTAAACAAGCTACTACTGCAATTTAATCAATCAAGCCAAAGCATCCTCATAATCAAATTTAAAGGGGATAGGGGTCATGTGACATGTTAAGGAAGGTCATGCCAATCTATCAATCACATAGTCAATCTCAAGGGGAAAGGGATCTTGCAACATGGCAAAGCAAAAATCATGCATATCCACCATTCACATAGTTAATCTCAAGGGGAAGGGGATCATGCAACATGGCAAAAAGAGGATTATGCATTTTCATCATTCACAACATGTATAGTCATTTCAAGCGATGACCATCAAGATCATCATTGATGGTCTAACCTAAAGAGATAGCTACATCCAAGAAAGTACACAAGTTAATAATCATCATGAATATAATAACATCAAAATAAAGGGAACAAGATTCATGCAAAAATCTTACTATATCTCCAAGTTAAGGGACCTAAACTTTCTTTTAAGTCCATAATTATAAACATCCCAACATTACATAAACCATATAATGACATTCAAAGCACCAAATGAGCACAAATATGTGAGTCATGTAACATGAGATATTATAAACATAAAATCCAATGACACCTTGTAGGTTATCAATGACCTAGGGTAAAATCATAACAAGAGGAGATTCTAGGGTCATTGAACCCTTCTCGTCTTTGCTCATAAAGAGCTTGACATCCTTGGGTATGATGAAGCATTTTATGGGTTAAGATTGCAACTAACATATGGCCAAAGTATATGTGTAGTAATTTGTTTAAAGATGTAACCAAAATAATAATAATCATAAGGAGGCTTTTAAGGTCCTTAGAATGAGAAATTCCTCACTTGATCATGGCCAAAATGAAAGCAAAATAGAAGCTTAAATGTTCAATATGGCATAAAATGCATTAATGCAAATATCTTGAAGCATGAAAAACTATGAAAGAAACCTTAAACTTGGTAATTGTTCCATTATTCAAATAAATAGGGGTCCTTGGTCATAAAACCTCCACCTATTTTATCAATAAAACCTTTAAATGTAATAAAAGAAGGTATGGAAAGGGTGAAATCTGAATAGGGAAAGATAAGAGTTTTATAATATCTCCTCAGCCAAAGTGGGTTATACAAACCAATTAGTGATCTGTATAACCTATAAGGTTGGTTGTACAAACTATATGAAGTCTGTACAACCTACCAAGACTGGATATTTTGAAAATAATAAAAAGAAAAAAAGGGAAAAGGATCCCTTGGGATGCTCTTGAATGTTATCTTGCCTTAGAGGCATAATGTTTTGATTTTATCCTCTAAAAATGCAATGGGAATATTCAAAAGTGAAGAGTAAAAACCTTGTATCCTATGTATCTTGGTGGTGATAAATTAAGGTTAAAGTTTATGTGTTTAGGGGTGTTTATAAAGAGAATTTGACAGAGTTTCCATAGAATTACCTTTCCCTCACCTTCAAATGGTGTGGCCTTTATATAGCAGGAAAGGTGCACCATAGTTTGGAATAGCTTTGGTTGTATAGCATTCTTGTCCCATAATGGAATAAGACCATGGAAAATCTTGAATTAGGGTTTGAAGGATGTTTGTACAACTAAGAGGTTCATTGTACATACCTTTATTGTTAGCTATATAACCCTCTTAATGCCAAGTGTCCATGTTCTAGAATCTTCTTTCTGCTAGGGTTTTTAGGGTCTTATCTATATAACCATATAGTTGGTTACACATACCACTTGGACACTAAGTTTTTAAGTTTAGAACCTTATTTTTATTAGGGCTTGTCTACATAGCCATATGTTTGGTTGTATAGCCCACTAAACTAGGGCTGGTAGGTTTAGGCTTTTAGCCTTATGGACTTAGGCTCAATTTTGGGCTCAGTCCAAGGTTTTTTTAAGGCCATTTATTCTTCTTTTTTCATAATTCCCTTTGCATTTTAAGGAATAATTCTAGTGACTTTTATTATTGAGCTTGTATCCTGAGTCCTTAAGTTTGATGCTCACAGTTTGCCCCATGCTTTATGGGGCTTGGAAAATAAAAATGGTTATTAAATAAGACTAAAGAAATCAAAGTAGAAATGTAAACACTAATAAGGATACCAAAGGATATAACACTTTAGCAACTCCTTGAGCATGTACTAAAGTTTATTCCAATAGTTTTCTAGTATCAATATGTATAGTGTGCTTCTAGTAGTTCTCAAGTAGGTACTGGATGTATTAGCAACTTTCTAGTTGGTGTTCGGGATGTCCTAACTGCTCTCTAGCAGATACTAGGTTTGTTTTAGAAACTCTCTAATGGGTACTAAGTTTGTTATGTATGTTCAATATGCCCCCTATGGATGATTTTAAATGCTAAAGTGTCAGCTTATGTCATTGCAGCCTTTTTGGCTTCTTGAGGATAAATTTTTATCCTTGCAGCCCTTCTAGCTATTAGAAAGATGCCTTTATCCTAAAGCAACTGTTCATAACTTGGTGTTATTAAGCATTTAATTGAATAGGTGTCTCTGATTTGGGATAACTTTTAGAATGTAGATTATGCTCCAAAACTTCTCTTGGTATCTCTAGGCTATAATTTTGTCATTTCAAAGGTATTTTGGTAATTTTGCAAGCTAAGATGAAGGGTTAGATTGGCCCTTCCAAGCTTTGGTGATATCAAGGGTGATTTGGCAATTCTACCTTAGGATCCTTCCTTTCTTGATGACTTTTAGTGGGTTGTATAGATAAATTGTTTGTCTGTAAAACCAACTTGACTGGATTCCATTTGAAAAATAAAGCTTTATCTGCATAAATAAGGGTTATTTGTACAAACCACTTCTTCTATATAAAGGCCACGAAAAGCTGGAGCCTCATTTATGTCTTCATCCTCTTTTCTCTTTATTGTTTCTCTCTAAAATTCTCTGGACTTATCTTTTTTAGGTTTCCATTTGCTTTTAGATTTTTCTTAATAGGTAGTATTGATGACTTGATGTTCGACGCCATCGAGGAGTTCTTTAGTGAGGACACTATTATCTACAATGCTTTGGTGCAGCTACGGGTTGCTTGAGGTTTCACAAGGATATATTCTTTGAAGATGGTGACTCCAAAGATTATTCTAGTTGGCTTCAAGTCGTGCTAGGGCACACCGACAGTTTATAATCTATATCATCATCTAACAAGGGTGGCTTTAGGTAGGGTAGGTCCTTCCTTATTCTTTTTACTTTCTTAATTTTTTGTTATTATCTTTTCATTGCTATAGAATTTAGGGATTGACTGGAATTATTTTCTGCATACAGATACTAGTTTAGTTTCAAAAAGTATTTAGAACTAGTTAGAACACTTACCTTCTAACCCCTAAAATTGATTGACCATTCTTGTTGTCTACCAATTGATTTTTTGTTTTGATTTATGTGCCATTGTCAATTTTTATAAACTTGCAAAAATTGATGAAACTAATTTATAAGGAAATAAGAACATATCACAATACATACTTGAGGCAAAAAATTATTTTGATTTATTTTGTTTGACTTCTTAGTTGATTTTGAATTAAGTTGTGTTATTTATTTGTGTGATTATTGGATCAAGCTTAGGACTTTTGCATAATTTTAGGAAATTAGTCTCTATGATTTTTCACAAGATTTTGCAAATAGTGTTTGCCATACTTGCGATCGACTATTTTCTACTTTTAAATTTTCTTTTCATTATTTGAATGCCCTGGTTTGTGTGTTTGTGCATCACTCTTCCTTGCATTTATTTTGCCTTTTCCCTTTCTCGTAATAGGATTTGAATGTTTGTTTGCTTTTTTGTTCATTACTTTTCCTCTTTTTCTTTATTTGTAGGGTGATGTCTCCCTCAATAAGAGAGGTGATGCAATTGGCCCAATTAGGGCCTAGTTCAAGTAATTGCATCCCTAGGTCCACGCTCGTTTAGAGGAGATCGACTTTATGTCATTTCTTCACATTTGACTAGAAAAGGCTCTGCAAATTGACTCTATAATGATGCAGGACTAGCTAAGCAATGGATGACAAAACCCATATCTTTGATCTACTATTGATCAGGGAGGTCATGATCATGCTCAAGGACTTTACGTATATGATGAGGATCAGGTTCACAGGAATCCCTCTCCCCATCGATGTTGGTGTGTACAAGCCCATGCTACAAAAGGACTACATCTGTCGACTTATAGGGTGTCCCTAAAACTAAAGAGGCCTTTCCTTTAAGTGGTCTAGCCTAAAGACTGGTGCTCCTATTGTATCTGATCATAATTCACATGAAATGGTGGACCAAACAACACACTGCTTTCTCCTTTATAGTTTATTAGGGACATTGTTTGTAAACCTATTGGATGTGGTAGAGATCCCCCTATTACTAGCGATTAGGGCTCATATGACATTTTGACTAAGGATCCACTATACTAGCTTACCTATATCGATTCCTATATAGGTGTAATAAAGGGCAATCTTACATGAGAAGGGCATGACATATGTTCATCGTAAGTATTTTCTAAGGCCTTTTACTTTGTCTATTTATTTTTCTTTAGTCATTTTGACAGACATTGTACTTTATTGACAGGTTTGGGTAGTGGAGCAAGGCCTACTATAAGATAGTAACCTTATGCCTAACATGAAGGGTTGTTATCCCTGATTCATGAGGTGGAGAATGACTCATCAGCAGGAGTCCTCAGTGGAGGTCAAACATGCCCGCTTGAACACCCTCACCATAGACCAAGTATCGTTAGCTTAGTATGTTAGTAAATGATTTTGGTCTTATACTTATAATGGTGTTTTGTGATTGCTTGTTCTTATTATAGTTGTGTCTAGACTGAAAGGGCTCATTGACTCTTAGTAGCCGAAGGTGGCGAAGGCTGAGGCTCTTTTTTTAGGCAAAACTTACTGGTCAACCCATCTCAACGAGAGTGGTACCTAGGGGAGTGGATCCTCTAATGGCGTAAGGGGTTAGAGACTCACTTTGTCCCTCTACATCCACCTTTCGACATGTTCTGTGTAATAAATATGAAGGAAGATAAGATTTAGGCAGTTCTATGGTTCATGCTAGAGGAGTGATTCGTTAGTGATAGGATCATCTATCAGACCTAGATGGTCTAGGTTATAGGGTAAATTTTGATGGACAAGGTGATGATATGGGCATTCTCATAGCATGAGGCATACAAAGGGACAATTTAGGTTTGATTGTTTGTCATTCTCATCATAAATCTTTTATAGATTCCTCGAGTTTAGGTTGAAGTATTGGTAGACCTGATTATGACCCTAAAAAGGGTGGTAACACAACAGGCTAGATAGATGCATATTAATAATAATTAGGAATATAAATTATGTATGCATGTTTATGAATGTGCCCATGCGCTTAGTATCCTATCTATCTCAACCATTGGGTGTTCTACAAGAGACTGTCCAGTACTTAACGCAGGAGCTGTGAGCAACGAAGCTGTGTTTGGCAGCAGTTGAGGCTGAGATTAAAAGGATGGCATCATTTAGAGCTGAGGACTCTGAAGAGTACGTCACTTTGAAGGGAGGGGATAAAAAGGGGACTACTATTGGGAGAGAGGAGGATTGAGGTAGTTGGCCATCCTTTTAGACTTTAGGACCTTGCTTTTTTTTTTTTTTTCTTTCTCTTTTATACATTTATTGGATATTATGGATATTTTGTGATATTGTAGGATAGGTATTCAAGCAACTTTGAAAGCCATTATTTTTTATACTTATTTTAATAACTGAAACTCTTAGGATACATGTTTGAGTGATTCTGCCTCTATTTTTTAGTAAACTATAAAATTATTGCAGTTTAGGCATAAAACATTAATTTTCATCTCGAACTTGTCTTCTGAATGTATGTCTGTGTCTTTTTAAGTTATTTATATATATACTTGCCCTTTAGAATAGGTACACAATAATTCACAAGCCCAAAATATTAAGGAGATTTTGCCTAAAAATTTGCAAAAAAAGTTGTTTATATAGACTACAAAATTGTCTTTATAGACTACAAATTGTCTGTACAGACAACTTAAATAGTTTATATAGCAATGCAACACTGTTCACAACTGTCTAACACTAAACATCTTTCTTCTATTCTATAAATATTCATTTGCAGTTTCCACTTCCTAACCTGCTATTTTCACCTTCCCAAACATGTCTATAGCATTTTTAAGGTCCCCTCCCACCCTAAAGTTAGTATGATCTACCATAGGCAAGCCTTGAATCTCTCCATTACTACTTACATGTCTAACTTGACTTAGATTTTCTTTATATAGCTTATGACTTATGGGATCACATAACCCATTCTTTCTACTTTAGAGGACATTAAGATCTATCCCATACTAAAAGAATTCAGTGCCATTCTCGATTGTCATGTTATAGCTGCAAATCAAATTATCTTGCTTCAACTAGGTTACTTGTATGTCTGGAAGATAATGGAATTGTTTGATTTGCTATATGATGAGGTACTTAAGTATACTCTCAATGAAGAGAAGATTTTCATGTCACCCTTTCTCACTCTTTACCTTTCTAGGGATCATGCTCATGTGGTGCATGCTTACATTACAACAATAATTCTTATGAGGCAGTTTTTATAGTGATGAGATGATAGAAAGATAGATATGCAGATTTGACTATTACTCGAAGAGGCTGAGCTTCGGAAAACTCTCATTCTAATAATTCCAGGGGAAACCATTATTGACTTAGATAAGGTGTCCTTTGGTATCAACGATTCCTTTCCCCAAAAGTCCATTATTGCTTCAGGTATGAACCCCCAATTGCAGCCTATTTTGTAATCATTATTTTATTTGGCCCTAACTTTTGCCTAGATCACCCTCGAAGGTTTTCAGTTTCGCATGCTGCTTATTTTTGCTTAGGCTACCCTTTTAAGTTTTTAACCTAATGAGCCTTTATTCTTTTCTTTTTTTCAGATATGGTTATAGGAGAAATTGGGCTTACTAGTTATGTCTACTATAGATGTGATGTTATATGATCCATAACACCATCTGAATCATCATTTGTTGAGGCTTACTACTGCCAGGCTAAATGGATTGAGTGGATTCACACATTGGTGCTTCTAACATTTGCTGGATTTATGTATGCTGGAGGCTATAGAGAGTTACCATGAGGACTCATGAAGACTTTATGATTATCATAACTTTCTCATCCGATACCTTTTATGATCCAACCAGTGTGTACCACCAGTTTAACACTCTTCAGAATGAGGTTTCCTTCCTACCTTCTTTCACTGAGGGACCTTTTACCTAACATTTCTTGGATAGGATGGGTGTCATATGGGTAAATTGTTACATCTACAACTTTTTCACTATCAAAGACACTAACCCTAAGGATGATGCTTACTTCATGGCTTGACTACAGGGTACCAGGGCTCTTTTTATTCATCAAAGTATTAGTTATTATAAATAATAAGCCTTCATAAAAAGAACTTCTTGTGTTAAGGCCAATTTAAAAACATGTTTGACTAAGATTACTTTCATTATGGAAATGTGTTTCCTTTTGACATCATGCCTAACATGGATCATTTTATTTTGTATGTTACATATTAATTAAGTGTATGGCTATTAGTTTTAATAATGGCACATTATATCATTTGATTATCTTGTTATATACCATTAGCTCATTGATCCCTTGTTCTCCATTCTAGTCATCTCTAACATTATTTTGCATCTCATCATCCTCAAAAGAGTATCCTTAGTGGTTAATCACACTGTCTCACCTTTTACTTTAATTTTATGTCCCAATTTCTACCTAGGTCACCTTTTCAGGTTTTCAACTAACGGACTATTTCACTCCTTTTTTTTTTTTAATGTTTTGTGCCCTAATTTTTGCCTGAGTCATCCTTTTAGGTTTTTTACTTAGTTGGCTTATTTCACTTTCCTCACATCCTTACATGAAATACTTCTTCAATCCATCCAAGTTCGCTGGCTCAGAGAACTCATTCCCATCCACATTTGACAACTTCATAGCCCTACCTAAGTAATTTGCTTGACCACATTAGGACCTTTTCAATTTGGCTTAAACTTTCCTAAAGGATCTTGAGTTTATGGCCTAATTGCCTTTAACACCAAATCATTGACTCTTATAGTACTCGCCTTAACTCTCTTATTAAAAGGGCTATCTATTCAAACTTCTTCTCATTTAATCGAATGTGGTAAAGAGCCTTCAACTTCTTCTCATTTAAGAGGGCTATCTATTCAAATTGGTTTCTTACCCCCTAGTACTTAGGAATCATGGACTCAATTAGCACTTGTAGGGACTTTTATTTCTATTTTGATCGGTAATACTGCTACCATTTCATATATCAAGGAGTACAACATCATTCCTATCAATGTTCTAACAATTTCTCAGACGAATCCTTATAAGTGTCTACCATCTTAGCAAGGATAATCTTGACATTCTTATTAGTTAGCTCTACCGTGTTGTTAGCTAATGGCTTATAATGTAATGACTTATGATGGGTCATATTGTACTTTTCCAGGATCATCTCGACCTCTGCTTGAAAATGCATTCCATTATTTGTTACGACATGGTGTGGTATGCCATAATGGTACACGAGATTGTTTTCTATAAATTGAGCCATCTACTTTGCCCTTAATTTGCTGAAAGATTCAGCGTCCACCTACTTTGAAAAGTAGTCTACCACCATTATAATGTACTTATGCCTTTTTATGGAAGCCAACCTAATTTCTCCAATCACATCAATGTCCTAAGCTATAAATGGCCAAGGTGACATTAGATTTTGTAACTCCATAGGAGGCAGGTGATTGAAGTTATTGTGAATTTGACACTTATGACAAATTCAAGCCATTCGAGTTCAATCTTATACCATAGTGGTTCAGTAATAACCTTTAAGAATTTTTCCTTGCTAATGTTTTTCTATTCATATAGGGACCATAAATTCCTGCATATAACTATTTCATAACCTCATTTACTCCTTCATCTGCCAAACACTTCAAGTGAACTCTAGTAGACATTCATTTGTACACCATACCATTGTTCTATGAATTATGATGCCAACCTCTTAATCATACCCTTGTCTTTTTTTTTTTTTCAGCCCCTTTAGTGTACTCCCTATGTTTTAGGCACCTCTACACATTATAATATCATACGATTTGCTACTAACTCCTGTACCATTCCTTTTTCAATATAGTAGGGTACGATAATATTAGTGCGAGTAGTGATTTCATTAACATCCTCTTCGACTCTTCCCTCATCTGTCATAACATTTTCCTCTCACAGGACATACTAAAATATGATCATCTAAAAGTTTTGCATCAACCTCTTTAAATGTTCTAAGTGTGGCCTTTATCTCTCATCCTTTAACTCTCATTCATTAGTTACATGAGAGATGACTAACAACGAGTCCCCAAATACTTCAACTATCCTTATCTCATTTGTATCAAAGACTCCAGTCCAAATGCACAAGCTTCATACTTAACCATGTTATTGGTCACCTTGAAGTCAAGTTTCTTAGCTATAAGAAATAGCTCTCCTTCTGGTAACATCAAGATTACATCCACACCTATTCCTTTCTTATTCACCACCTTATTGAAATACATTCTCTAATCCTAAGGCTCAATTGCTCCTAACCCTTCATCCAAGAACTAGAGACCTCTTTGTTTGAGAGGGTGTTAGGTTAGGTATTCTACAACCACCCAACCTTTAATCACTTTCTTATTTATTTACTTAATGCCAAATTTCATTAATAGTATCATCATTTTGCTAACTTTCCAGTTAGGAAAAGAGCCTCAAGCAAGCACTTGATCAAATTAAACTTTGAAACAACCTTGATTGAGTATGACTAGAAATTGTACCTCATCTTCTTCGTCATGCATACTAATTTCAAGTAAGTCTTTTCCATTTGGTTGTACCTTTCCTTGTAAAGGAGTTGTTGAGATAATACACCGTGTGTTCATTTCTTATCTCCTCTTCCTAGGCTAACATCATCCTACCAAACTGTCTTTTACTATTAAATACAAAAGTAATGGCCTTTTTTGCTTTGTTGGTTTTAAGATTAGCGAGTTAGTTAGATACTTCTTTATTTTCTCAAAGGCTTTTCTAGCATTATGTATTCCACTTCACTAGTTGGTCCTTTCTTAGCAACTTAAATATCAGCCCACAAATGTGAGTAAGTTTGGCTATAAATTTATTAATGTATTATAGACAACCTAAGGAATCTAGAACTTCTTTCTCTGTCTTGGATGTAAGCATGTACTGAATGGCCTTCACTTATTTAGATCCACTTTAATATCCTTTTTGCTTACCACGTGCCCTAGTAACTTGCCGGATGCAACTTTGAACACACATTTCTTGGGATTCAACCTCAGATTGTATTCATTAATACTCTTCAAGAACTTTTCCATTACTTTGAAATGCCCTTCCATTATTTCAGACTTAATCGTCATGTTGTCCATGTACACCTCTACTTTTATATAGATTAAGTCATGAAATAAGGCAGTCACTATCTGCTAGTATGTTGCTCTTGCATTTTTCAATCAAAATGGCAACACATTGTAACAGTTCGTCCCCCCACTCTATGATAATGTCTGTCTTTACCTTGTCAGTGATTGCCATAAGAATCTGGTTATAGCTTGAGAATCGATCCATGAAGGAGTACATGATGCACATGGCCACATTATAAATTAATACATCAATATCGAGCACAAGGAAATCATCCTTAGGGTAAGCCTTATTTAGGTCCTTATAATATACACACATCCTTACTCTCTTATCCTTCTTCAGCACGAACATTATGTTGGCCAACCATTCAAGGTAATTGAGTATCTCAAGGAATTTTGTATTGAACTGCTTCGCCACTTCCTCTTTAGCTAACTGAGTATATTCTAGTCTCATCCTTCTTAACTTTTGCTTTATTGGTCTTATGTGTGTAAGTTAGAATCTAGTGCTCGGCTATCATTAGATCAACCCCTAGCATATCCTTATATGACCAAGCAAAAACCTTTTGGTATCTTCTAAACAACTATTCAAACCTCATTCGCTTTTCTAGCATGACATCACTGGCAATAAGTAAGATTTTCTAATTTTCTTATCTGCCAAGATTAAATGCAGTGGTATACACAAAATTAATATTAAATATGCTTAAGAAATTATGCATACTATGCTCACTACCATTAGAGTACACATCACATAAGTAAGTAAACCCATCATTCATTACCTTAAACTTGAAAATAAATACAACATTTTTCTTAGAGAAACTAGAGATAAGAACATCAATATTACAAGGAAAGATAACTTCTTTTAAAAAATCAGTAGGAGTTTCTTAGTTATCAGTCTTATCTTCTTTCATGACCCTCTCTTCATTAGTCACTTGAGCTTCCCTTAAGTCGCTAACTTGTTCGGTGTTTGTTCCCTTCTCAAATTCTATGCCAGTAATTGCTTTCACAACTCCTTCAAAGTCGTACTTCATTTGGTCATCCCCCAACTCAATCTTCTTAAAACTCTTCTAAAGGGACTCTCCTTTTGCGTCAGCTTAGTCAACTTGCGCTTTTGCACCATCTCTTATATCTTTAATAGAGCTGACAATCATATTCTTAATATCTATCGAGCTCAATCTAGTGTATATGCCTTTTATGATCTTGCACTATCCTATATATCCCTATTCTGAATCCACAAAAGGTGTTTTCTAACTAGCCATCCCAAAATTCTTTTTCACTATACCCTAACTTGGAGCCCAAAACTCTTGGTTAAGCAAATACTATTCACGCTCTTTCTTAAATACCTTTCATTTATCATTCTGCAGCTAAGTGGTCTGAGGGCCATACAAAATTGCAACCTAGTCTGATCCTTGAATACTTCCCTTCCCCATAACTTATTTATTTTTCTTCATTTTCTTCTTATTATTCTCATCTTCCTCATCTAATGAATCTCTGTAATTCAAATAACCTATTTCCCCAACTCCCATATGAAAGAATGTTTTTCAAGATTGTCCATAAATGGTTTTCATCCTCATTAGTGACTTGTTCCTCAAATTTCCCATTACTTTCCCTTCTTTTATAAAGAAATTAGATAGAGGCCTATGCAAATCTCTTACTTCCAAATTAGATAACCCGATCTTTTTTGGTAGTCAGAGTCAGAATCTCTGGAAACTTGGACACACTTGTAAAATTCTTTCGCAATCCTTGACCTAGTAGAATGTTCATATTTTTCATGATTCCTATCACCTTTGATTTAACCCATTTATCTATAACTCCAACAACATAAAAACACTTAAGATATAAGATATCCACACTCAATGCTGACACAATTTCCCCAGCATTTGTATAGATGGTCATTTACCTCACCCTTGTAAAGAATCTTAACTTTTTGATGCATTGAAGAAGGCACTCCTCTTAATGACTGATACCATGGCCTTCCCAATAAAGTGAGAAAATGATAGGGATGTTTAAGACTATAAATTCCACCATAGTCTCTATGATTCCTCGTTTTATCATGGTCTTGAATACACCTGAGGCTGGCGTCATACTATCAATGTAGGCCTAAATAATGCTATATAATGCTTTTAGGTCTTTCTCCAATAATCCAAACTTGTGCATCAATTTTAGGAGATAAATGTTAATTCCAAATCTATTGTCAACCATCACACATTGAGTGTCCTTCCCTTTTACCTTGACTCTTATAAATAAAACTAGGTTATGATCCCTCTCAAGTCTTTGTCAAAAAAAGTGATTTTCCCTTTGCGGGAAACTAAAGCAACATCTTTTGAAGTGGCCTCCTTAGAAATAATCAAATTTGACAAAGCTTCAACCATAGCCTTCTTGTGCTCTTGGAACATGATGAATAACTCTTATATGCTGATTTAAGTTGACATTTTTTTTCAACTGCATCAAAATAAGGCTATCTTCCTCCTTCTTTTTTTACTACAAGTTCATCTCCTTCTATCTCTACCCTATGTTCCTTAAGAGCTTCTCTATTAAGGTAACATTTTTCACTTTAGGTTACATGACTCACTTACTCCCATTCTTTCTCCTTGTTACTCTCTTCCCATAGCTTAATTATCCTCTTCCTTTTCTCTTCCTCCATTTCCTCATCTAAGATCTCTCATAGGTTAATGGTGCAAACCATAACAATAACCTCCCTTAGTACTTCATCAATGATGCCTACAATAACTTCTTCAGAAATTTCAAAATCTATCATGAACATCCCTTGGTTGGGAGGTGGAACATTATGATAGTTTGAAAAAAATATTCTCTCTTATACTTGGTCTTCCAACATTAGGTGGAACAATTGTCTTATTATTTATGAGATCCTAAATTTCATGTCTTAACCTATATTAATCACTAATGTTATGCCCAACTCCTTGATGAAAAGCATAGTATGCATCAGCATCATACCCTCTTAATAGTGGATTAGGAGGTGGCCTTAGTGCTAGAGGCTTTAATACTCCTTTTTTTTTTTTTACAATCTCTCTAATGCCTTCGACAAACAAGTTTGTAAATTGTCTCTGAGCTTTTACTCCATTCGTGACAGCTATTGTGTTTCCTTCTCCTTGGGGTTGAGATGAGGCACTTCTTTTTCTTCCTTATACTACCTTTTCGACTCGGTTTTTAACTCTTCAACTTGTAAACTGACTTCTCTAAGATCCTCAAAAGTGTATACCAACATACCCCTAATTTTGGTACTAATACTGAGTAATGTTCCCCTAATAATTATTTAGATCTATTCTCTCTCAATCGGCTTGGTAGTTACTTTAAAAGCTATTTTCTTCCACCTTCTTATATAATTATTGAAACTTTCTTTAGATTTCTATTTCAAAGACTTTATATCTTGCAAGGTGACCTATAAATTTGAGTTGTAGATGTAATGCTTCTCAAAAGCCTTTATCAATTATTTCTAGTCTTCCTTTACAGCATTTAGCTTATTAAAACACAATGTCTTAGTAGATCCTTCTAGTGATAGGTCAAAAAGTTCTAGCATGGTGTTGGTGGGTATTATAGATCCCTCTATCTTATAGTTAAACTCAACATCATCTTCTTTAATACCTATAGTGGTATTATAGGTTCCATAAGCTGTTCTAGTCATTGGATTAGGCTAAAGGTCTTACTTTTCCTAATGAGTCGATTGCACCTTCTCTTCCACGAGGGTTTGAATGGAGCTATGACGGCTGTAAGACAAAGGTTATCAGTATGATGCATCAATAAATAAAGAATGTATATGAGCATGAAATGCACATGCTATTAGCAAAAGATACTTTTAACCTTATTCCTCCTACACATAAGGTCTAAAAGCTCTTTCATACATAGGGTTTCATTCTTTTAACAATAAGGGATAAAGAATGTGTATGGTCACCTCGGACCAAGAAGGGTCAAAGTCCCAAAAAAGCATATATATAAAGGAACTAAAGACATACCAAAAAGGAAGCATACAAATCGGAAACTCTTTACATTGCTTGTAAAAGAAAATGTATAAGAAATGGAGAATGCCCTTTACAAGAAAGGCAAGGGATATACATGAGTGTTATATCAAAAACAAAAGCTCTCTACATAATGGGTAAGGGAATATATAAGTATTTATATAAGGGGATAATTGCATCAAAGGGCAGTGGGATAACATAAGTAGTTACATAGAGGAAATCCTAACTATATTCTTTAAGGATTTCTACTCTTTTTTTGAGGACGAGATGCAAAAAAAGGGGTTTCCTATTTCAAGGAGCTATTGGCTCTTACATGTGCTTAGATGATAGAGTTGGCCATTGTAGTTGATGGCTTTAAGGGTGATCAGTCTTGGTTACAATTCGGGGTTTTGAAAAACCCCATAATCGAACTGAAGGACTAGTCCTTCAAAAATTAAAGAATTGGGATCGGACTGAACAAGATGAATGACCGGGACTAGACTGAACCAAAAATTAGTTTGATCCCGATCTAGTTCTTTAGTGCTATTTGGTTATTTTTTTGGTTTTATTTCATTTCAGTTTTGATTCAGTCCTAAGTTTATTTTTTAAAATTTTCATAATTATAATTATTTTAATCTATTTTATTCATATAAATTATCCTTTTAAATATTATGGAATATATTATAAAATAAAATTATTTATTTTAATGCATAAAATTAATAAAAATTTAACTTTGTAATTATAAAAAGAATTATATTAAGCGATATTCAAGTATGTGTGTGTATATATATATATATATATATATTGATTCTTCAGTTTGATTCTAGTCCAGTTTCGGTTCGGTCCTTAGTACAATTTTTAATGGACAACTGGGATTGGGACCGATTTTAAATTAATATTGATTCAGTCCTGGTTCGGTTCCGATCATTTTTCTATATTTTCAATCAAATACTTATTTTTGTTTGGTTTTTAGTTCAGTTCGGAAAACCCCGAGGACCATGCTCAACTATAGATGGCCCTCACAAACGTAGGGGAAGGTTGTTGTAACCCCCATTTAATATACTCAAAAGTACTTGGATCGTGAGTGATGAAACCTCCTCGCCATCTCTTAAGCCTGAATGGAGCTTAAGTCTCAAGTTTGGAGAATTCATCAATTTGTCTAAGGGCAGACCTAGTGGAGTCGCCATTATGGCAAAAAGTTAACTACAGATTAAATGTGAAGTTAATTTCAAGTCCTTAGTGGAGTCGCCATTATGAGCACCCTCAAGTTTTTGCTGCGATAAGTGAAATCTTGCTTGTGATTCCATCCTTTTATCCATCATTAGCGATTGAGAGGACAAGGGTCATATATTAGTAATAACACTAAATAGTGGATGATGGCTCGTGTTAGGATCAATTAGGGATCTTTTAGGGATCACTCCAGTTTGAAGCCCTTTTATCCAAATGATGGCCAATGGAGGATGAAAGTGGTATGATACATTGGTATTATCTTTAGAATATATGGAGTAGCCATTTGACTTTGGTTATGACAAGAATTCGAGCAAGGAAAATTTTAAACCTAACTAAATCATTTAGAAGGACCAATTCGTCTTCACTCCATTAGAAATTGGGTTTGAAAATTGAGTATGGTTTGGGGAAACGGTTAGACACCCACATATTGCCCTAATATTAGGATTCAACCTTCAAGCATATTTGGTTAACCTTTTACCATCCTAACCATGTTATTAATTAGTTCGATTAATGCCTCTAAGCATGCTACAAATGCAATCTAATTAATCAAGCTAAAGCATCCTTATAATCAAATTCAAAGGGGATAAGGGTCATGCAACATGATGGGGGAGGTCATGCTAATCTGTCAAGCTCATAGCCAATCTCAAAGGGAAAGGGATCATGTCGTTGTCCCTTAATGCCCTAGAATGGGGGGAGGGCAGTTGAATAGGGCAATGGGGTTGAATAGTGCAATTGGCAAGTAATTGAAAATAAAAAATAAGTGAGGAAATGCATGAAGAATCAAGATATAAAATTTATAGAGGTTCGGCACAACTTACATGCGTCTTCTCCTCTAGTATCCCTACTATAGTCTCCACTATCTAGATAACTTAAGGTGCTATCAACAACCTATATAATGGTAGTTTCCAGGCACCATCAAGATGTTACAAGTAGACTTAAGGGTGCTACTAAAACCTTATCCCAAAGTAGTTTTCAATTATTACCTTAAACCTTTCATAAAGTATGGTTTTTAAGATCTTCTAACCAAAGGTTTCCTCAAACAAAATATAACTTTACAGATGAAGATAACTCTCTCACTCAAGTAATAAAACACTTTAAAATACAATCACAAAGTATGCTTGATCTGGTTGAGAGTATTGAGAGAATATATGGAAAGCTTATTCTTGTTTTGAAGATAACACTTGTAAGCTTTAAACAATGAACTTCTCTTGATTGCTGGATCATTCTTATTTCACCCTTTTGATATGAAAATAGCTTTCACAATAGGATACTTGCTTAATGGAATAATTCTCTATTTGTTTCTATTGAGTGTGAGTCCTTTTATAGGTTGAAATAAAAAACTAGCCATTAAAAAGAAAGATGTCACTTTATATTACAATTGAAGATAGTTAAAGCCCATTGGAAATTCTCCACACCGGTTGTTGAGTCATCAACCATCATTGATTTCATGAAAATGGGTGGTTGTCAAACAAAATACAACAATAACTGTCATTGGTTCTTAACGAAACACTCGTTAGGACTAGCAATTAGAGATAAGTTTGTCTCAATGCTCCTCTTTTGACTTTCTCATTTGTTTATTCAACTAACTTTAATGGTTATTGGATATTCTCAATACTTGTCATGCTTTAATATTAATCCATATTGAAGTATGAACAATGCTTGTTATAGATTTCTAAAAAGGTGTGAACTTAATGCTCAAATTTTCAAGATCTTCAATAGTACTTCAATGGCTATTGGTGAACTTTCAATGCCTGTTGGACATCTTCAATGATTGTTGCATTATTGAATGTGCCTTATTATAGGGTCTATAAACTTTAGCTCAATCTAAGGAGCTTGTCTAATGCTTGTTGATAAGATCCAACACCTGTTTTCAGATCTTTAAATTTTTTATTCAATTCAAGTCACTTGGTCCAACACCTGTTGTGAATATGCAATGCCTATTGTGTGTTCAAGAAAAATGCCTATTGCAAAATTACAATGCCTGTTGCAAAGTTCAATATGCATAGCTCATGTGTTTGAGTTATCCAATACCTATTGTAATAAAGGATAATGCCTATTGTAAGATCTAAAAGACTTTCCATATGCTAGGGTGATACTCTAATGTCTGTTGAGTTCCTTCAACGCCCGTTGCTAGTCACAATACATGTTGGATAATGGCAATAGCCATCGGACTGTTAAGCCTAGTTTGCTTGAGCTTTACCCTTTTAATGCTTCGATTTTCCAATCGTAACTCTTTCTTCAATCATCATAGTTCAATTAATTGATGTACCCACAAGAACTAACACAAATAACTTGGATAAAGGTTAGCTCTTAGATATATTAATGATCATCAAAATAAGACTTAGAACATATTCATCATTCACATCATGTATAGTCAATCTAAGAGATGACCATCAGGATCATCGTTGATGGTCTAACTAGATGAGATGCCTATATCTAAGAAAGCATAAAAGTTAGTAACCATCATGAGGATAATAACACCAAAACAAAGGGAACAAGATTCATACAAAAATCTTACCATGTCTCCAAGTCAAGGAACCTAAACATGTATCTAAGTTCATATTCATAAACATCTTAACCTCACATAAACCATATAATGACATTCAAAGCACCAATGAGCATAAATATGTAAGTCAAATAACATGAGATACTATAAATATGAAATACAATAGCACCTTAAAAGATATCAATGGCTTAGGGCAAAATCATAACAAGAGGGGATCGTAGGGTCATTGAACCCTTCTCCTTTTTGCTCTATAAGAGCTTGGAATCCTTGGGCATCAATAAGCATTTTGTAGGTTACAATGCTAAACAACATAAGGCCAAAGTATGTGTCTAGTAATATGTTAAAGATGTAACCAAAATAGCAATAGTCATAAGAAGGCTCTCAAGGTCCTTG
The DNA here is from genome assembly GCA_949677035.1 of Omphalea diandra. Classification (NCBI taxonomy): domain Eukaryota; kingdom Viridiplantae; phylum Streptophyta; class Magnoliopsida; order Malpighiales; family Euphorbiaceae; genus Omphalea; species Omphalea diandra. Next base: position 9,840 of record CATIWR010263862.1, on the reverse strand, counting down.
GAATGAAAAATTTCTCACTTGATCATGGAAAAAAAAAAAAGCAAAATAAGAGCTTAAATGTTCAATATGGCATAAAATGCATTAACACAAACATCTTGAAGCATGAAAAACCATGAAAGAAACCTTAAACTTGGTAATTGTTCCATCATTTGAATGAATAATGGTCCTTGCTCATAAAATCTCCACCTATTCTGTTAATAGAACCCTCAAATGTCACAAATAAAGATATGGAAATGGTGAAATTTGAATAGACAAATATATGAGTTTTACAATCTCTTTTCAGTCAAAGTGGATTATGTAGACCAACTGGTGGTCTGTACAGCCTCCAAAGTTAGTTGTACAAACGATATGAATTTTGTACATCCTATCAGGACTAGGCTTTCCAAAAATAAGAAGAATAAAGGGGGAAAAAGAAAAAGGGAAAGGAGTCCTTTAAATGCACATGAATGTTATCTTACCCTCAGAGGTACAATGTTTCGATTTTATCCTCTAAAAATGTAATGGGAATATTAAAAAGTGATTAGTAAATGCCTTATTTACCTTGGATCTTAGTGCTGATAAAAGTAGGGTTAGGATTTTTATGTTTTAGGGGTCTTTTATGAAGAGAATTTGGTAGAGCTTCCTTAAGGTTATCCAAGTCTCTCCATCCTCTTCAAATGGTGCAGCCTTTGTAGAGGTGGAAAGATGCATCAAAGTTTGGAATGGTTCTAGTTGCATGGCATTCACATCTCATAATCAGATAGGACCATGACCATTTTGGAATCAGGGTTTGAAGGATATATGCATAACCAAGAGGTTGGTTGTACAAACCTTTGTTGTTGGTTGCATAGCCCTCTTAATGCTAAGTGTCCATGTTCCTAGATCTTTTTTTTTTTTTGTTTGTTAAGGTTTTAGGGTTTTATCTGTACAACCATGCATTTGGTTATACAAAATACTTAGCCACTATGTTTTTAAGTTCTAAAACCTTTTTTCTCTTAGAGCTTTAGGGTTGGTCTGCAGAGCCATGTGTTTGGTTGTATAGCCAATACAACCCATTAAACCAGGGCTAGCAGGTTTAGACTTTTGGCCTTTTAGGCTTGGGCTTAGTTTTGGGGCTCAATCTAAGGTTTCCTAAAGCCTTTTGTTCTTCTTTTCTCCATAATTTTTCCTGCATTATAGAGGATAATTCCAGTGATTTTTATTATTGGGCTTGCATCTTGAGGCCCTAAGTTAGATGCTTACACCTTTACATCCACCTTTTGATCTTTCAATCCATGATTTTATTCCATATTTTAGTTTAAAACTTTAAGTTCACTATTATGTTTGTTTTAAGTTGGCTCTTAGATCTTCATGTTTAATTTATGCTAATAGTTAATTTTAGTTAATTGTTACTACAATCTATTGGTTCCTTCATATTATTTGTGGTTGTTTGCTACTCTAGTCTTTATTTCAAGATTTATGGCTTTATTACAATAGATCTTTCTTTGTGTTTCTTATGATACCCAAGTTGATATACACTAGTGGCTTTTAAGTAGCGTGTTAATATTTTCAAGCTAAGGTGTTATTACCCTAATAACATATCTACTGATTTATATACTTACTAATTTATATTAACATTTTTTTTTTTGACATCAGTAGTAGTTTGCACCATTTATATCAATAGTTTGTTTATGCTTTCAAGGTTTGCATCTATCACTTTATCATTTTGAAAGTAGGGTTATTTACCTAATTTGTTATTTACCATGAGCTCCCATCAAAATAAATACTAAGGTTGTTAGCTTCCTGATTCAATCCTAAGCTAAGGCAATATATCTTATGATTCCATAGTAGAAGGAAAAAAATGTGGGAATCATCTTTAATGCCATCTATTGGAATTATGGAAAAGACATGCATAACTACTACTTTCAGTCGGTACCTCAAGCTTCTACTTCATTTATGCTAACTTTGGCTTATCCAAGCTTTAATAACTAGTATGGCACATTAATATGGCAATCTATTACTTGGGGCAACATCCATCAATAGATACAAACTCTTCATACTTTCAAGCTTCCACTTCATTAGTACTGACTTTGCTTATCTAAATTGTAATATTTGCAATGGCCAATCGGCTAACTTATGGCAAGCTTTTGCTAGGGCAACATTATTCCATGATAATATATCAAAGCTTTTGAAGTTATCAAACTGTTTTTTCAGGCAAAAAATCTTTAGATCAATTGTACCATCCACAATGACCATATTGTAGTGTCCCATCAACTCATCAGCAACATAATGTTCCATATGAAAGTTATTCGATGGCTATTTTGAGCTATGATGTCTGAAAATGTACATGACATCATATATATCTTTTCGATCCGTTTAATAGTTACCATTAGAGCAATATATTCATACAACTCATTAGTTGGATTATGTACTAATAGAAGGCTATTCAACTATTGTTCCATATGCTAGCCTTTCAATTCACTAGCTTTATCAACAAAAGACTCTTACAAATGTATATTCATTATATGAGCAATAATGTGCCTCTTACTTCTATTCTTTTACTCAAGATAATAAATTTTAAGTGAATCATTTTTAATTCTTGAGCAAAATACAAAAAATGTGAAAGATAATTTTAATATTAAAGAAGAAGTTGATACATTGGTAAAGTATGGCTTTAAATACTTTTAATCACTTCAAGCATAATGGAATGATTTCATCGAATCTAAAAAATCACAGTATAAGTATAGCCATATCATGGTTATAGTACAAAAAAGTTAGTAATATCATTATAATTGAGCTTTTTAGGCTAATTAACGATAGAAGTAATGAAACTGGTAAGTCAATACAAAGTTATAAAAGAGATAAGACTTGAATCAATTGATGGTTATCAAGTTTTTAAATTTGATGAATCAGATGATCGCCATATTGGGCATGAAAGAAATTATAGAGTTAGTATATGGCCAATGTGAAAATGAAGTTACTACATTAGTATATGACCATGAGAATATTAATATCAAATTAAAAAAATGGTTGTGAATGTCATGAATCAGTAGATAGTCATAAAGCGACTAAATCAATTGAATTAAGTGCAAGTGGTTCATTCAAGGATTTGGCACCTAATGCCACTATCAATGATCCACCTGTCACAAAATGTGGCAACATTTCTAATAGGGGTGGTGTTTCTTCAAATGTCAGTACATCCCAAGATGGAATATTAATTGACATTAATGGTGAAACTCTCGCCATGGACTGTAGTTGAAAGTATGTTATGGGTTTTACCTTGAGATTTGGCATTAAAGTGCCAATACTGATGTCTTTTCAACAATGGGAGATAATGAAGCTTCAATTGATGATAATCGTGTTTCATTATTATTATCTACCTTATTGTCCATAACTACTATTTAAAGTTTTAGGTTCGATTGTACTATTTCAAATCATAGTAGTATTTTCAATGACAATAACACATCGATCAAATCAACATATGATCCTACGCATAATGATTCTCTCTTAATTGATCATACCAACGCTCCTATCACTACTAAAATTTCTTCCATTGATGATGTTTACCCTAATAACAAAGGAAAAGCTCCTATTAGTGAACATTGAGACATCATGAAATGAATTATATGTTTTCCAAATAATAAGCTATTCTTTAATGCTCCTTAACCAAAAAAATACCAAAAAAAATTTTCAACATATCTTCAAATATCCAACCTTTATATTTCTCACAAAATGATGTATTAACTAAGAAAAAAGCTTGTTTGTTATGCAAGGTCAATACACCAAAGAAAAAATGGAGGCCAAAGTAAAAGAGTATACTGATAGAAGAAATATCAAAAGCAAACTGAGAGATAAGTTTTTCAAGCCTAAGCTTAAACTGTTTGAGTTATGGTACCCTTGTATTCTTGAAAGAGCTATTGGTGAAATTTTGGAAGATCTCTCAAATTTTCATGAAAGAAAGGACTCTACTGATAGTAAAGCTAACTCATGTATTGATCTTGAATTTATAAGAACTCAACATAGAAGATTACAATGATTAAGGCAAATCAGTAAACTTGAGGCCAAACTTAAAGAAGCTATAAGCTATCTAAAAGAGGCAAAACAAAGAAAAAAGAGACAATTAAGGAGAAAAAAAATTCTCAAAAAGATTAAATGGTGTAAAAGGTAAGCAACACATAATTGCTAAAGATGAAAGTAATCTAAAAACACGTAAAGCACAACCATGAAAGCACACAATAGCAGAATTGGGGCAAAGTGAAGATCTTACAAAATCCCAAAATAATAATGCTCTAGATAGGTGCAAAGCAATCTACCCTGCTAAGAAGAAAAATAAGATGTCTACAATACATGGGTCTAAAAGCATAAAAAGATTCTGAAATATACAAGAAAAAGAAAAACTTTGAAGGTTATCAGAAGCCTATTGAAGAGGTTACCATTTATGTTGGTACACAAATCTTTAAAGCTACGATGGGTAAGTGGCTAATAAGCTTGGCTAAACTAAAGTGAAGCAATTAAAGTATGGCTTTTATAAGATAAATTAATAAGTATAAATAATGAATAAACTACAACTCTCTACAACATGTACCGATGAAAGATGCACATATCTCTTTACCTTCAAAATGTATTATCAGCCAAAGGGATATGAGGGGCATTAGTTAGATCATAAGTTTTCATCTCCTAGTTAGATAACCTGCCAAGCAGTAAATGGTGAAGTGCTGATATGCAGTAGATAGTATATCAGGACAAAGCATAATAGGAGAAGCAAATGCAAAATCAAACAAAGAAGAGTAGTAGTTGGATACATAAAAATGCAGAAGGCTGAGGTCACCAAATTTTTAGCATGTTCTATTTGAGGAGTGATTCTAGAATGTCATATGAACATGAGTTGGCTCAACAGATAAAAGACACATATCTTTCTTCTTCCCTAACCTTCAAGCACAAAGGCTATAAATACCCCATATAGAGAAATGAAGAAGGGGTCATGTAATCTCATAAAGAAAAAGCCTATTCTTCTCTCAACAAACTTAGATAGCTTAGAGTTTACTGATTTCCTTGAATTTTGGCATATTTCTTCTTACTCTATGGTTTTAAGGTTAGTTTGATGGTTTTCGATTTGAGTTATAATTTCACCATTATTTTTATGCAAATCCTTTGCATTCGCCTTTCAATATTCATTTTGCATTCATCTTTCAATATTCTAATCGATGGTTTTGTTGCATGTTTCAATTTAAGGCTTTAGGTTACTATTATGTTAGTTTTAAGTTAGATATTGGATCTTCATGGTGATTTATGCTGAACCAATTCCAATTAGTAGTTGCCATTATCTCTTGGTTCCTTTATATTATTTGTGGTTGTGTACATCTATAGTATTTATTTCAAGATTTGGAACTTTATTATCCTAGATCTTTTTTTTTATGTTGCTTATTCTACCCAATTTGAGATCTACTAATGGCTTTTAAGCAGGTGTTTAGTATTTTCAAGTTGAGGTGGTGTTAGTCTAGTACCATATATACTAATCTATGTACCCATTAATTTATTAGTGCTTTATTACATGAGTAGTAGTTTGTGTTATTTATATTGGTAGTTCAATCATCCTTTCAAGTTGTGCATCTACCACTTTATGGTCCTTGATTTGAAAGTGAGATTATTCACTTTGTTATTTATCATGAGCTTCCATCAATATAAATTCTAAGATTGTAAGCCTCTTAATCCTATCCTGAGTTAGGATGATAGGAGAAAAAAGAAAAAAATAATAATTAAACCATTTTATTAAAGAGATAATTGTGAATAAAATATATAATATATTGATATTATACATTTCAACTTGTTGTAATACTAAGAGTAGGTTTGATATAAATAAATTCTATAGTCTTTATATAGAATTCATTTGTAAATTTATATTTTGTGTGTTTAGCATTAAAGAAAATCCATTTGACATTCTATTTTATTAAATCTTTGAAATTAATTATAATTAAATTAAATTTCATCAAATCGATATGATTTTCAAATGAATTCTCAAATCATGACTATTACAAAAATATCTCTAGTTAAAATATTTTTTTCACTCTCCCTCTTTTTTCTCTCACTCTCTCCTTTTTTTTTTTTTTTTTTGTTCCTTCTCTCTATTCTCTTTCCTCCCTCTATTTGTTACTTGATTTGAAAGTGAGATTATTCACTTTGTTATTTATCATGAGCTTCCATCAATATAAATTTTAAAATTGTATGCCTCTTAATCCTATCCTGAGTTAGGATGATAGGAGGAAAAAAGGGAAAAATAATAATTAAACCATTTTATTAAAGAGATAGTTGAAATAAATATAAAATATATTGATATTATACATTTCAACTTGTTGTAATAATAAGAGTAGGTTTGATATAAATAAATTCTATAGTCTTTATATAGAATTTATTTGTAAATTTATATTTTGTGCGTTTAGCATTAAAGAAAATCCATTTGACGTTCTATTTTATTAAATCTTTGAAATTAATTATAATTAAATTAAATTCCATCAAATCGATATGATTTTCAAATGAATTCTCAAGTCATGACTATGATAAAAATATCTCTAGTTAAATTTTTTTTCACTCTCTCTCTCTTTTTTCTATCGCTCTCTTTTTTTCTCTCTCTCTATTCTCTCTCCTCCCTCTATTTGGGTTTTTTTTTTCATTTTGATATTCATTTGTAAAACTTTGGAAAAAATAATATGAGATATTTTTATAAAAATAAAATATTTTCTTGAATTCTAGACCAAGTGCAAAATTTATTTTATTTAAAAAATATAAAACTTTTATTTTTATTTGTAGTATATAAAGTACATAAATTTATTTGCAAATGAATTTTGTAAGAAATTCTTGTATTCATGAAATGAATCTCAAGTTAAAATTGAAACTAAACACCATGTAAAACCATGTAATGCAAAATCTCTTATTCTTTTTTTATTAAATTTATACATTCCTTGAATATAAAACTATCATTTTATTAGGGAGATCAATCTCAACCTATGTAGAAATAACTTTTATAACTACTGCTTTTGTTGCTTCTTATATAATTTGTACCATTAATTCTTCATATTAATCCCTCCACTTAAAATATATATTACCTTAATTGGACTATAAATATTCTTATAATATAATGGGTCATTAGAAGAACTAAAAGAGCATGCCAACTACATTCAAGACCCGGATGGTATTTTATAGATCTGTCACATAAATATTGATATTAATCTTCTTTAAGATTTTATTGGATCATATTTGTTAAACACCCATTGGGACCACTCTTTTTAAAGGAAGACAACTATTGTATTACCAAATTCAAACACCTTTCTTCTATAATATAATTTTTTAAAGTAATAAATCAATTTAAATTTTTTGTTTATTATTTGATTTTATAGATCATTAGATATTAATAATTGATTTAAATTCAATCTACTTTTAAATTTTTTCTAATTATTTTGGATGTTTAATTATATTTTCATAGGCTAATTAATATGTTTAATTATTATTTAAATTATTTTTATTTTTATTTGTAGAAACTTTGCAAATTTGTATTGAAATTTTTATTTATTTTAAAATTTTGATATTAGACTTTTAGTTTCTCTTTTATTGAAATAATAATTTTAAATTATGGTTATCTTTTAAAAATGGGTTAATCACTATAAACTCTATGTGGTTTGTTATATTTAACTAATTCATTTTTGAATTTTCAACATTGTATAAAATTATTCTTCATATTTGATCTGTTACACTGAGATTTTTTTTTTGTTCAAGTTTTTATTAAAATTTATATTAAATATTTATAATACCCTTAATTTAATATCAAATTTTCTTTCTCCTTTGTCATGTCAACCTCTCCTCCTCACAATCATCTCTCTTAGCTTTTATTATTTACTGACTAAAACCATCAAGGTGTAATCATTAATTAAAAAAAATTCCTAAAAATATTAAATCTAAGATCCAACAAGTCAAATGAAAAAAAATATTTAAAAAAGCATTTGATTCTCTTTATTTTTTTTCTTTTCTTTTTTCTAATTATTTTGTTACCCCCTTCTCCTCCTATTCATCTTCCTTCCTATCATTTGATTGCATCTCGTCATTCTTTGTCAACATGATTTTCCTTTTTAAAAAAAAAAAAAACATCCATCTCAAATTTTTTTAATTGAAAATTTTAATAAATGTCAAAGATGTCTAGAAGATTGTAATGGTTTGTACAATTGATTCAAAGTCAAACTCAAAACCTTGTTCACTAAATCGATCTAGTGGCCCTTGAAAAATTGATAGCTTTAAAATAAAATATTTTTGAAAAAAGCAACTAAAAGCATAAACTGTTTTTTGTAAAATGGAAAACCAACACTCATATGAAGCCATAAGGAATGCCCTTATTTTCATCATAATCTTACAAACCTTAGTAAAGCAATAAACTAAAAAGTTGTTTAATTTTATTACACATATTTACAAACAATTATATTGAGGATCCTTGGATTATTGACAAGGTGTTGACCCTTACTTTTATGTGATGAGACCATTCAACTTTGATTAAACTTGAAAAATAACTTTAAAAAATAAAGGACTCATTTGTATTTTATAAAAGCATAAGGAAATAACTCTATTATTCTATTATATAATCATTTAATTTTCAAGATATCTTATGCCTTACTTTCTTATTTTAGACACTTTCACTTATTAACTTTTGTGCATACCTCACTACTCATTTATTAGGTACTTTATTTTTTTTGGTGCACTTAGTAAATGACTCAAACATGCCTATTTATATACTAAGAAAGTTTTGGTGTTAGTTGTTAATTGTCCAACGCCTTCTAGTTTATCTTTGCATTAAGATTCATGCATAATTGGCTGCAAATTAGTAGAAGATTCTATGTTTTGGAATTTTAGAACAATAAAATCAAATTTTACATTCTCAACACTCTCCTCAATATTAACTGTATTCAAATCAGACACTGTCTTGAGCTAAAGTTGAAACTCCATACATATTATTATACTTAATCCTTTTTGTGAAGACATCTATAATTTGGTCTTCAATCTTGATAGCTTGCATCTTGATTTTTCCTTGAAGCACTTTCTCTCTTATAAGATGAACCTCTGATTTTTCATCCTTCCATAAAACATTAGATTCTCTATCAATCAAATAGTTGACTTATTATCACAATGGAGACGTATAGAGTAATCAACTGGTTGACATAAATTGCTCAATAATTATAATAGCCATGCACTTTCTTGAAATGCCATTATTATTGTTGTATACTTTGCCTCTGTACTAGCAAGTGACATAGTTGATTACCTTTTGTTGCCCTAAGATATTACTTCTATCCAAGCTTAAACACATTCGCTATAGTTGATTGATGAGTATCATGATCTTTAATAAAGTCGGCATCACAAAGACCATTGATCTTAAGTTCTTCACCTTACTAATACATTATTCCAAAGTTAATTATGCCTTGTAGCATAATATTCATTAAACTGCATCTACATGAGGTTTTTGCGTAATTCTACTAGCTACTCAAACTATGAATGTGATATCTAGTTAAGTGATAGTTAGATAGATAATACCACCTATCAATTGTCAACTATTGGGCTAAGTTGGTCAAACCTAAGTCAAAAGTCTCTTTTGATCTTGATAATGAAGATTGATAGGTACTAACATTTTATTTAAGTGTTGTTTTTATAGTTTATAAGTTAGGTTTGCATTAGAAGTTGGATGAAAGTCTAAATCTCTAGCGCTGAGTAAGTGTTGTCCCTAGGCACCAAGAAGGGGGGTTGAATTGGTGTTTAAAAATTTAAACTAAAGATTAAGAGAAGAAGAAAGAATTGCAAGGAGACAAAGATTTTATAGTGGTTCGGGCAAAACAATCCCTACATCCACTCCCC
>CATIWR010263823.1:0-26971 GCA_949677035.1 Omphalea diandra | reverse complement strand
TATATATATATATTTTTTTTATTTTTTTTTTTAAATATTTTATTTTTTTTATTATATATATTTTTTTTTTTTTCTATATATATATATATATATATATATATATATATATATATATATATATATATCCAAATACGACATTGGTACCGAGATATATCTGCTGTTTTCTTTAATAATTTTATGACATTCTTTGATGCAATCATTTTATTTTTTATTTTTTATGAAAACATTACCCAAAAAGAAGAAAATGTATAACAAATAGTCACATTACATATTTATAAATTTTAACTACTTATATGTATATTATTAATTGGGTATGGCATTAAAACACTTTAATATTTGAAAGCGGAAAGGTATAACCTTCGTGAGGTAAATAATAACGTTGCTGAGGAACCTGCATTTAGAATTTTTTGTTTTTATAAAACATCTATTGAATATTTTAATTAGAATTATATTTTAGTTTATTCATATTATATTTATTTCATTAATATTTTGTAATTTATTTATCAAATTTCAAACATCCAGACACAATACAGACACATATATATATGTGTGTATCCAAATACGACATTCGTATCGAGGTACATCTGTTCTTTTTTTTAATAATTTCATGACATTCTTTGATACAATCATTTTATTTTTTATTTTTGTATGAAAACATTACCCAAAAAGAAGAAAATGTATAAAAAATAGTCACATTATATATTTATAAATTTTAACTACGTATATGCATGTTATTAATTGGGTATGGGATAAAAAAAACTTTAATGTAGAGAGATCACAACACACTTCAGATCAAAATTATGCAAGCATTCCACATGTGACGTCATATAATGTTGATATATGACCAAACTCAGATTATGGGAAACAGAACTATAACCTCATCTGAACTCTCAATTTCAGGAATGATCTTGAATTGCTTACTATTAAATTACACATGGTTGGCTTTCTAAAGAATTGTATTAACGTTGATGCGCACGTGAAACCAAAGTGTTACCCAGCAAAGACACAAGAAGAGATAAAAGTAGACTGAAGGGAATAAAGCTTGGCAAAGAGTAAAAGACTAGAGATCATCTATAAGCTCCAACAGTAAAGTACTCTGCCCGTCCAACTCAAAGAAGCATAATTTTGTGTAACCATTGGTTCCGTACGGTCCATTAAAGATTGCAAACTTACAATAAAATTTGATGTGTCGTTCTCATATTCTGCTAGTAATATGATCACTTCCATTGCTTTAGTCTAGCAACTCTCTCTCTCTCTCTCTCTCCCATAAAACCAACGGAACCTATCTCTTCCATAAAATTAATAACAACAATAATGATAAGTGTGTAACTCGTCACTGCATTTACAGTATTGTAACACTTAAGGCGGCATTTAGGCTATTTTTTTTTTAAATATCAAATACAGATTTTGTTCATGTAATGTTTACTTTTTATATTTATTTTTTTATTTAATTTTGTATTTTTTTAGTTCACTTTCAGTATATTTTTTATATCAATTTTAATTCATTTTTTGTATTTAAAAAAAGTGTATCAATGAGCCAAATCGTAGTTCTAATGATAACAATAATAATAATATTTTTTTACTTTATTTGCAAAATTTTTTTATTTGTTTTATTCTTTCTATACATCATTGAACAAATTTTGTTCTAAAAAGAAAAAAAAATCTAAAGTAGTTAAATGTTGTCTTAATACTACAAAAAAACATTGCATTTTTTTAAAACCATAAACACAATTTTGATTTTACAAGAGCTATCCTATAGCATTGAGAGTTATTTGAACAGTAATGCAGCTCTAAGACTATGTTAGATTTTTTAAATATAGAATTTAATCATATACATTACAAAATGTAATTAGATATATTACAAAATAATGAACAAATAATGACAAAAATTTGTATTTAAAAAATTTAAATAAAATGTGACTTAATATAGTTGATGTTACTACAGAACCATATTGGGCTATATGAAAATAATTATTGAGATATATAATTTAATCAGATGAATACAAAAAGCAAAATAAAATTATTATAGAAAAGAATAAACAATAAAGAAATTCTATATTTAAAAAAATAGAGTTAAATGTAGTTTAATATGATCATTATTACTTTTATTATGGTTGCATTTGACTATCTAAAAAATGATTTTCAAATAAAGAAAATGAACAAAAAAAAATATAAAAATTGAATAAATTTTATATTATTTTTTAAAAAATGTACGATAAATAAAGGAATTATATATATATATATATATATATATATATATATATATATATATAAAAGTCAGATGCATTATAAGATGCGATGACACTATTTAAGGGGATGGGTGCAATGCCCATCAAAGTCCCTAATATTATCTCAACTGGGCCTAGTTTGTTACTTCCATTAAGATTAATATTAACTTACTCTCACTCTCACGCGTGAAAGTTAAGTATCCTATATTCCAAGAATTTCGTGGAAAGAACGCTTCTAGTTAATGGGTGCCCTCTTTTAAAGATATAATCCATCTAGCTAGCACATAATTTACACAGTATTTATTAATTTTTGAACCATATATATGTATTATCATATCACACTCTTCAACCATACGCCATAATTATAATCATAATCATTCAATTTCATTATGTTAATCAGTTAAACTTGAAATCACCTAACTTTCATTGCCTTTTTTTTCTTTATCTTCTCTCTTTTGCTTGGACAATATCATCCTAATCTAACAATTGTATCTTCATGACTTGAAATTTAACCAAAACAACAAAAAAAACTTATCATCAGGTCATAAATAAATCTTGATTCAATATCATATGTATACTACTCGACAATATCATATGTACACAGATTTTTCACAGAGAGAGGACCACCTTTGGCACCAATAATTGAGACTAAGAACCTTACAAAGTTTAGTGCTAAAAGAAACTATCACTCTAACCATCAATAACAAGAATTAGGCAGATACAATCTTCAAGTGATAGCAAATCAAAATCAAAAGGTAGAAGCCTAACTACAAAAACATTCTTTCTTTAAAACTTGGTATCATTCATTATTTTCAGTCACACACACACACACAAGCAATAAAAACGCACAAGAATATGTTAGCTTTGTGGTCCTATCCTCCACCCACTCTTATCATCATCTTTTCCTTGCACTGTCTCTTTCTCTCTCAGCCTTCAATAAGTACTTCAAGTACCACCATCACCAGCCTAGCTACATAGCTAACCAGCTAGAGAGCTCTTTGCTCTTTATTATAACACCTATAACACCAATGGATGCCAAGACTTTTAGAGCAAAGCGTTGTTGCATTGTTGAGGAAGATATGGACGATGATATAGAAGAAGAAGAAGAGGGAAGTGGTGGCAGTTTTGTTGATGATGAAAAGAAGAAAGGAGGAGGTGTAGTTGTTTATGGGAAGAGAGGGACTAGCGGTGGTGGCAGTGGTAGTGGCGGCGCAGCCTCGCCACCATCTTGCCAAGTGGAGAAGTGTGGAGTTGATTTAAGTGATGCTAAGAGGTACCACAGGCGACATAAGGTTTGTGATGTTCATGCGAAGGCACCAGCTGCAGTTGTTTCTGGCCTAAGGCAGAGGTTTTGTCAACAATGCAGCAGGTAGGCGCATACATATTTCAGTTCCATGTTTAAATAGTATGGAAAATGTTTTGTATGAGCAGTCACCGCGAACCATGCGATACCTAACATTATTCTTTTATGTTTGTTAGTTTATTATAATTGCCTCTGTCACTACTAAGAATCTTGATCTTTTGTGATTTAGTTTTTGTTAAGGACCTCTTAAGACCCGTGGGTAAATTATAGGATCAAGTGTGACTTAGATACCTCACACCTGGTCTTAAACATTTTTTTATCTGGGGAATCTTATAGATGATGGAGGCCAAGAAGAACCCAAAATCCCTCTTTTAATTTCTTGCATTGCAAGTAGTTGGCCAATATGATATACACTTGATATTGTGGGTTAACAGGTTCCATGAGCTATCAGAGTTTGATGAAGCAAAGAGGAGTTGCCGCAGGCGTTTGGCAGGACACAATGAGAGGCGCAGGAAGAACTCATCGGCTGATCAATCCTATGGAGAAAGCTCGAGCCGCAACGGCAAAGGGTTGTCTTTTGGTGCTCATCAGTTGAAGGAAAGTCAGTGCAGGCAACACGACGATCAAAGAGGCAAATATCAGACGTCCATTCCTGGGAATTCTACTTACAAAAGATCAGAGACTAGATATATTAATTAAGAACCAAATTCTAGCGGCATACATATATATACATGCTCCCTCTCTCCTGTCACCTTAGTTAACATCATCTATAAGAGTATCAGGACAATATTTATATATATCACATATAAGTTATATATAGAAGCTGAAGCTAACATGTATTCTGCTTTTAGCTTCTATTAGAGGTTGCAATGTCATATTTTAGTGAATTTATTATTAATTAATTCTGAATGTGTGGAGGCTACCTACCTTATGGTTGACTACTAGAGGTTTATGATGTTTATGGTTCTATGTAGGCTTATTTGAATTTCATCCTTGTGCTAAAGAGTCTAAGGTTGTTTTGGAGTGACTACTATTATTACTATAATTTCAACTTTTTTAAGGGCGTATATGTATATGTGTTTATTAAAGCTCCATCTTTCTTGCTTCAATCATAAGGCATCTTTTGTATGGATATAAATAATGCTTGGTATAGTAATTCCTTATGCATAATGAGGAGAAAAATAAATGTTTAAAATCAGAAGGCTAAATTCTCTCTAACTTTAAGTGTTTTAGCTATTTAAGATGGATAAAACGTTCAAGAAGAAATTTCTGGCACATCTTCAAGTTGGTGTAAAATGATCATATGATCCTTTGACATTGCTCATTATTTTATCTAATCAAAATCTGTAGTGCTCACCAAGTTATCCATAGAAATTCGGCCTTTATGCCATATTTATAAACTTAGATTTTGAAAAACTTGAAACGAATTGAATTTTATTTTAATAATCTTTTATTTGAAAAATATTATATTTAACAAAATTCATTTCTTTCATTTTAAAAAAGAAATTATTTGATGAGAAGATTCAAGAATTCTTTTAATGATTCTATCAATTTAAGATTTATTTCAAATAAAAATAATGTATTGCTAAAGTGAATTAATTCTACTAATAGAAATGAATATTTTCTTTTCTTTCTCGTAATTTATTCTAAAAAGAGCCTTAGGGCTATGCTAATTAGATTTATTTAATATGAGTATTTGTTACTAGTAATATGTTCTGATAAATATCATAGTATTATTATCTCACATGAGTATTTTTAAGATCAATGAATGTCAAAATAACTACACTTTAGAGTTTTCATGCTTAACATTAAATAAAGTTAGCTGATAATTGAGGTAGTATAAAATATAAAGAAAACATATAACAATTTTTACAAGAGGATAAGTGATAATAACGCATTGAGTAGAAAAGTTATGGTAACATAAACTGAGCAACACCCCAATAATTAAGAAATATTCTTAATGCGGCTTTTGTCACTAAAGCCATAATCATGTCATTTCCTAGATATGATGAGTTCAACTTCTAGTTCTTTGGATCCTTCAACTAAAATATATTTTCCACTATGGCTAACCAAAGAAGTTAGTACAATTTGTAGGTCTTTAGTCTTCTTCTTTTTTTTTTTTTTTTTTTTATTAAGTGTATAAATTAAGCATATTTTACTCAAATAGCAAGCAAGAAAATACATAATAAACAATAAATAATACATAAAATTATCCATAATCATTAAGATAAAACTCATAATACTTAAGAAAATCTTGGCAAAGATATTGATAAACCCTAGATAATGCACATGGGAATAATAAACTCAATAAGTAAATTAAGATAAGGAAAGCAAAATCAACCATTGAAAGAAATGCTTAGCAACAGAACTACCATGTCCTAAAATTCAAAAAGTAACAAAAAGCAACAAGATAAGCTAGAACCAATGAAAAAAGGTTTAGAAATAGAAATTTGAATAGAAGGCAACAATAAAACCTTCATAAAACCATAAGGTATTTTTGTGAACCCTATTAATTCTAGCAAAAGCATCTCAAATATCCGAATTCAAAGTCAACTATCTATCATGACATAAAGCAAAGGCATATAGCTCATATTATGTTGGACTATTGTTAAAGATGGGTAGGCATAAATCCACCATGATCTGTAACAAGCCTGATTTACAAACTTTAACATACTAAACCTCATCAACTCCTAAATTTATCCTTAAATTCCCTAAATGCATTTATGGGAATTACCATTAAAGGCTCTCTCACTCTTACTCATTATGCTTACTTTCATCCCTGGGTCATCATATACAACATCATCCTGCTCAACTTTAAAAGTTTAGTCCTAAACAATCATCTTAGGAAGATAAACCCATCCATAACTTATTATAATACATAGAGCTTAAAAGGAGAAACAAAACATAAATGGGAGAAACATTAAAAGCAACTCAAGATAAAATCATAAGCTTTAGACACCTTCCTTTCAATCAACTTATAAATATGTAAGGCTTTACAAAGGTAAGCATCTCATCATCAACCCAACCTTAAAAATATTTAGTGAGTTAACCAACTCAATGTTCACAATGCTTAACTAAGCAATCAAGAGAGAACATTTAAGTTTCTAACTCATCCATTCTAAGTTATACTTGTCATACATATTCATTAGCATAATTAAAGGAGAGATAAACATATCCAACCAATAACACTCATATGCTTAAATTAAACCATACACACATATTTATGTAACATTGCAAAGATGTTAAAAATTTGAATTACAAAACCTTGAACTCTTTTCTCAAATAATTCTTTAGTTTCATCCATCATGAAATTTTAGTGCTTATACAAGCAACTAGGAAGAAGGAATAATGCCTTTAAGAATTTGTTCTTTAAGTATAGCATTGGGTCCTCTAAACTCATATAACTACTTGTACATACTAGATGTGGATGTGTTGGGGTGAGTTTTAAAGAAAACTAAGTCACTATTTACTATGTATTATAATGTGCATTGTTATGGATACATATTTGCTCACATGCCCTTTTCACACTCATACATCATCAAACGTATATTATGAATCACATAGATCAAAATATCACATCATAGCAAATGTAAGTGATTTCAGTATAAATCAAAATATCACATCATAGCAAATGTAAGTGATTTGAGTCATTGAAATTTTCATCTTAGGATATAAAGGACTTCAACTTCTTATTATGCCTTAACATTTCTAAGGCTAAAGATATCAACTCATACCCTAACCAAACTTACCTAATAATATTTACCTTCAAGATATAA
Source organism: Omphalea diandra (assembly GCA_949677035.1). Lineage (NCBI taxonomy): Eukaryota > Viridiplantae > Streptophyta > Magnoliopsida > Malpighiales > Euphorbiaceae > Omphalea > Omphalea diandra. The sequence goes on along the minus strand of CATIWR010263823.1, from coordinate 19,664 downwards.
GGGAGATCAATGCAAACCTTAGCTAATGAACACAGAAGCTTACTTTTGTTCATTCTTACTTCTTCTTTTTATCATTATCAATCATACATTATAAGGGATTTTCAAATTACCCTCAAAGATACAAATAATTATATGGTTTCATGCAAACATTCTCAACATCACTAACATTAAATAATCATATCATATTCATGTATCTTTTGTTTCATATACTTCATAATGCATACTTATACATATGTACTTAACACATGATGAATGGTCGTGTTGTAATATAATAATGATAATAAACATTATAATAAGCAATAACCACTCACTTTACTTGACTAGGCAACCTCAAGCCAACATCATAACTTCTTTAATGTTTCAAATTCTCCTTAGCCTCTTGAAAACCTTAAATGACCAAGCATAGCACATGCATAAAAGGCATCATCATCTAACAAGAATATGGAAAGTCATTTCTCAAAATTTTCATAGAACATAAACATATAAAATAGAGTTTTGAGACTCTAAGTCAAACATCTTAGCTTCTAACATCAAATACTAATTCATAATCATAATAGTAGGGAGACTTACTAATTTAACCAACTATAAGCATATGGGCACCATTGAAGCTCTTAAAGCTAACTTAATTATTGGATCTTTTAATAATAACAACAATAATAAAAATAAATAATTCTCAACCCTAAGTAAAAATAAATAGAGCAATCCAAACTCAAACATAAGCCTAAACATAAACATGCCATAAACTCAAAAATAAAGGTGATAAACATCAAGCCCCTAAAAGGTTTATTTGCCCAAAGTAGGGTTTTGAACTCTGAAGTTTTAAAACATCTTATAACATATAGACATAGCTTAAAATACTCTTACAAACTAAAAGAAAGCATTAATTGAAGAAGAAAGGAACATAGTTGGAATCTTTTTCCTTAATTTGTGCTTTTTAATAGCTTAAACCATAACTTAATTGATGTAGCATGGATCTAAGAGATCCTTATGCTTAAATTCATCCTAAACACATTAGAATCAAGATAGGTTAACGACATCTAGATAGGACCTAAAGCTTTCATGCCAATGAATAAGGAAGAAATCTATACTTTAGGAACTTTTTTATCCTTCAAACATCTAGAGATTAATGGGTAATTCATATTATTTAATATTTGCCTAAAGCATCTATAAGGTTACAAAGAGGAACTTATTGAGAGAATAAGATTTTTTGAAGATGAAAAAATGATGAAAATGAGTTTTGAATTTATGTTAAATTTCTTATATGCAAAACCCCCATTGCTAGGCAACCTTTGCACTATATGAAGAAACTATCCTTTAAACATCATTTTAATTTTATCTCAAGAACTAAAAACATTAGTATCTCTATAGATATAACTCATTTCACTATTAGATGGAGATTCCAAAAACTCAAAATAATTCCTCTTAGCACTAAGACCTATATTAACTAACATTCCAAATAATTCTAAATGTCATAAAACTCATTGGAGATATCTTTAGAAGGTGTTAACTCATCATAAGCATGCATGAACTATGACACAAAAAAAAATCATTTAGGGTGTTACACCATCAAGTGAAAAGAATTCTATAAAATAACTCAATAATAAGGAATCCATAAGTCAAGATAAGCATAAGAGAAAAAAAATAATTAGAAAATTCTCTCAAAGAACAACTTGTAGGTTAGAGGAAAAAGGTAGTAATAACCATAACAAGAAAAATGACTTAACTCTTTGAAAAAACTAACTTAACATGAAAGAGAAAGACATGGGATTCACTAATCCATGAGCCCATTATGTAAAGAAAATGTCAATGCATAAAATACTTTGAATAGTGCTTGACTAAAAAGAACAAAAACAAATAAGCAAATCTTAGGCACTAAAAAGCAAACATAACACCTTTCAATTACTGTATAAAAACTATTGGTGAAATCAGCTTCATTCCTATCAAAAGATAATCCTAAAGCCTTACTAACTTGAAGTGTAAGAAAGGCCTTACCCTCATTAAATTTGACTAAGTAGATTTCTTCATTTATAATAGCAAAGTTCTTATTGACCATATGACCCCAAGGTTGATAAGGCATTACCTTAATCATATTTTAAAATAATATTTTAGATGATAAAAAAATCTTGAAAAGTTTTAACCTTTTATATTAGTGTTTGTATTGGTTGCTTTATTTTGTTTAAGGTTTGAAGAGCAAGTAGATTAAGGTTTAAAGCTTTCAAGGTTAATAAGGTAAGGAAAAATGTTGACTATGGGTTTTAACCCCAATAAAAGGTTTAAAAAGCATTGAAGATTTAAAATAGAAAAGGTTCAAAAATCTAAGAAAAAAGTAAGCATATCTTAATAGTAATACCTTAAGATCGTTTAAAAAGACAGCTAAAACTCCATTAATTTAGCGAAATCTTAAAGGCATAAAGCTCTCTAAGTAGAAGTCAATAGTTATGAATAGAAGCCATGCAAGATAGAGATGAAGACAAAGAAAAAAAGGAGAAAAGTATGAAGAAGTTACCTAATAAGCTCAACCACTATAAGAAAATCCTGCCTTTTGAAGGTAGAATGTAGCAAAGCCAACAACCCATAAACACAAGCTAGAAGAAGTTAAACTACTATGGGAAGGCCAACAACCCATTAAAATTGGCCAATGCATATTGAAGTATCCAATAATTATTGAAGAAGAAAAATTACCTATTGAAAAAGATGATTGGAAAGAGCTATGGCTATTGGATGTTTTTAGGATAATTCAACTTTAATGAAAAAAATCCAATAGCCTATTAGACGTTAAGAGGCCAGCATGTTGAAGTAGCTAATGCCTATAAAAGGAAGTATACTCAGAGACCAATGACCTATTAAAATTCTAATGGCCCATTGAGGATAATAATGGCTACTTTTTCTAGTTGTTTGTAAAAGCGACCTTTTATTTCTACTTGCTAATTATTTACCTCCAACCTATTTAAAAACCTTTATATGGACTTGAAAGAAGATAAAGAATAGAATAAGGCCTATGAAGTTGCAAAAGAACACTGGACAGGGCTTAATAAGGGCCATTATTATATTTTGTAATGTGAGGGCAAAGAACTCATCTTGCAATCTTTAAGAGTAGGTTTTTCATGATCATATCATTTATTAAGAAGTTTGTCCACTTACTTGGGTAAATCTTTATAAGAGTAGAAGATTAGTTTTTAGCTTGTAAAGGCACATAATTTGGTAATTAGCTTGAAAAATCATTAATTATGCTAAAAGAATAGGTAGGTTATCTCTAAGCCTATAAAAAAAGGACTTCATTTGAGTTATAAAAAGAAAAAAAAAAGGCTTAAGTGGGCAATTAGAGAGAGGAGCACTTCAAACAATTAGCTACCAAATTTAGCTTCTACATGAATATGGTCTCTTTTTAGCTACCACATAACGACCACTCTGCTACCATTTAGAGTCAAGTTAAGAAAAAATGAAATTAGCTTCCATTTTGTGATCAAATAGAGACCACCAATTGACCAAGATATAGCAACCACAAAAAGTAGTCTTTAAATGGTCTCTAAATGTGGAGGGAAAACAAGATAGGTGATTTAGCTATCATTTTGAGACCATAAAGTGGAAGGTAATTTAACAACCACAAAGATGTGGTCACTACTTTTAGCACCATAAAGTAGCTCCAACAATAGCTACGATTTAAAGACCACATATTGTAGTCTCTAAATAGCAACCATTAAATGAGGTCGCTAATGTGATAAAAGTAAAGACCACAAAGCATATGGTTTATATATTAAATATATTAAAATATACTTATATAATTATATGTAATTATATTTGATATTATAAATAGATAAAATACATTATATTTAATATTATAATGTACCCATCAAGGTTATGGACTATAACCTTATGGTCGCTAATCTTGACGTAATTCATGAAAGTTAGCGACCATCAAGATGGTGTCGCTAATCTTGATGATGTTTATCAAGCTTAGCAACCACCAAGATGGTGATCACTAAGTACATAATATTTTAAGCCTAAACAATAACCACTTAGGTTGTGGTCATTGTCTGCATGTTTTTAATGTTTGAATTGCATAAACCAAACATCCAACTACTCATTCCCTACCCTTAAAATCCCTAAATTTTGAAACCCTTCTCATTTACCTTTCCTTTTCTTTTCTTTTTCCCAAATCTAAAACCCTACCTTTCTTCCCTTTCCTTCTACCTTTCATTCTTCTATTTCTTCGTTTGATACCCCTAAAAATCCCAAAATGAATTTTTTAGCTACTACTGTTGAAAAGTTGAAAGGAAATGTTGTTGATTATAACAAAAGTAGTAAGAAGAAGTCATTTGATTTTTGGAGATGTGACAGGAAAGCATGGAAAAGTAGTCTCAAGATGCATAATCAAAGCAATCATGAAAAAAAGCATTTGCATTGGATGATTTCTATGATGGAATACCTCAATATCCATCCCTCAAATCAATATCTTCATGCTCTAGGCACTATGTTGTTGCTACGGTACCTTAAAAATTCTTCTTTTGTCTTTCAAAATGCTTGTATTTGACTACCATATCTTAGCTTTAATATTCTATAACTGTAAATCACTATTACAAAGTGGTGTTGTAATGTATAAGTTTCAAACTGTTTAGGGAGAAAAGTTACAAAGGTTTTGGATGGGGAGAAAAGATGTAGAGGTTTTAGACACGCTTGGAAGCAGCATGACAAATTTAAACCCTAACCATAGATTTACAATTGGTGTACCAACTAAAGGCAATGAACTTTCAATATTAGCTTTTGAGGTGGCAAATACTATTATAAAGGGTTCCAAACTTATGAATTCACTTTCAACAATAAATATTAAAAGAAGTAATTCTTCCTTCTGAAGGAGTGCACAAGTTAATATCACAAGATATGGATAACCTCTTGAAGATTGTTGTAGCTGACAAGAGGTCAATATTGTGTAACATGCTTGTGATTGATGCATCAATTAATGCTTTAATTTTAGTTTTCTTTTTTTTATTATTTTTTTAGGCACTAAAATAACAGGTTGAAAAATCCAGCAATTTATATTTGCAGGGAAGAGTTTCAAATTTTTACTAAAGATGTTGTTCATTTTAGGAATCAATGTAAAGATCCTTCATTGCACAAGTTAGATCATTATTTTGACAAGTAATATGGATACCACTATATCTGCTTTTACCTTCGAATTTATGACATTCATTTATCATATTTTATCGATTGAATTCTTCTTTTTATTTCCAAAATTAGCAGAGATCTTACTCCTCAAAAAGTAGTTGAAGAAAGAGGCAGAATCTGTAATAGAGTTTGTGATGATTTTAGTCAGTATACTGGTGTCAGTTTTTTACTTTTATTTCAATTTTTTAGAACCCTAAATTCTGGACAAATGGCTATTTAAATTTAGCATAAGATTTACAAGAAGAAATAGAGGCTCTTTGGACTAATGGTTTTGTGAAGATATCCATTTCAATGCTCTTCATTTTTTATCATCATGGATTTTTTTTTTCCTCTTATGTTCTTATTTGCTTTTTTTTAGGATATATACTTTTTATTGATGTGGTACATTTATCTACCTTGTCCTTTTCCTTTCCTAGTATTTTTGTTTCTTTTATTTGTATACAAATTGCATTGCCTCATTGTGTTAAAGGATAACAAATATGACCATAATACTTTATTACAATCCCTTTCTATTATTACCATGTATTTCCATTATATGATTGTTCGATTATTAAATAACTTGAATAGATAATTATGATGCAAAAACTATTTTTCATATTTAAATTTCACATGTAGAGTTAATAATCAATAGTCCTTAATTGCAAGAGAGGTTTTCAACAATGTGGTTGGAAGTCCATACTATGTTTCCCCTGAAGTTCTTAAAAAGCATTATGGTCCAAAAGCAAATGTTTGGAGTGCTGAAGTTATGGCCTATATTCTCTTAAGTGGAGTACTTCCATTTTGGGATGGTAAGAATTTTAAGGTGGTTATTACTTTCATGTACTTATTTTTCTTTATCTTATACTTTGTAGTTGATCATATGATACATCGATATCTATATATAATTCAAAATCTGAGTAGGGCATATTTGAAAAGCCATTGCATGGAGACTTAGATTTCACATCGAAGCCATGGCCTAATATCTCTGAAAGTGCAAAAAGATTTAGTTAGAAGAATGCTAGTAAGGGACCCAAAAAGTAAATTATAGCACTTTAAGTTTTGTGTAAGTTATAATATCTTAAATTTTCATTTAGACATTACTATAATATCACAGTGCTTAGACATTGTTTATAGTGTGGAATATGAAATTAACTATTTAATTCCATAATAATGGCATTTCCTATGGAAGTGTTATTATTTCTTATCTTGTCACTAATTTATTTTAAAACCCTGTATACCATAACAGTGCTTTTGTCATCTCTTTCAAAATCTATTGCTTTTTTTGCATTCTTTCAAATTTTACTAATCCCGAACTCAAAATAAGAAACTCACAAATGCATCAAGCCTTTTGAATTTTTCATAAAGTTTATATCTTTTTCTTATTTTTAAGCTTAATTTTTCTACATTGTAAGCTCTTTGGTTGATTTAGTATTATATCATATATGAGTTGTGGTTAATTTGTGAGATCATCTTTCTTATTGACTTTTTTTTTTAGGATTTCTATTTGTTGATTTTAAATTTCTAGTCTTTGTGTGATAGGATGAGATAGGCCTTGCATTGGAACCTAAATAGATGTGTTTTGGAGTTAATTATTTGGTGTTTCTATTATGGATCAGGTTCTTTAGAACTAAATGGATGCGTTTTGGAGTTCAATAGAATACTTCCTATGGTGTATAAATACGATATTGTTTCCTATCATGGTTTTTAGATTTGATTATGGAGTTCTATAAAAGTTGGATGGTATTTAAGCTATACCTAGTTTTTAAGTTAATAGATGTAATTAACGAAAACTAAAGTTTTGAGAACTAGGTTTGTTTTGTGTTGGTTTTAACGATGTTTGAGATGTTCATCCCATTAATGCATTCATATCATTTTAAGCATTCTTTTATCTTCTTACAATCACAGAACTTAAAAATATAGGGCTTATTATGTAATCAATCGAATATGGTAAAAGATTGAATATTTTGGGGTCTTATATTAGATGATTGTTTGTCAAATGATATGTTATGATAAGTTTTTATAGCATCAATTACACGATTAGAAACCTTTAAATCATATTATTTTGTTTTATTAGATGTCTAATTTTATAACATCAGTTGTAAAGTTCTATATGATACACTATAGTTCCTAGGTCCTACCAGATGCCACACATCATTTAGGAATTTAGGATTAAGCCAATTAAAGATTTTGATTTGGTGTTATGGTTTTCTAAATTTGATGCTTTGTTATCTTTGAAAAAAAAAAGTATTTAGGAAAATCACTTGACCAAATTCTTTTATGCTTATTTGTATCTCCTTTTTGTAGGCATTTAAATGTCCCAATTTGAAAGAGGTTTCCCTAGATTTTTCTTGCCAAGAAAATAATAGTACTGACCTTATTGCCATGGTTGATGCTTTGAGAATGAGTTGCTCTAGATTACAAAATATACACATTACCTCAGTTTGACTTCAACATGCTATTGGGCTTACTCTTAACATTGCAAACTTGAGGTTAGTTGAACAATTTTGTTATTAGGCTTAGTATGTGATGGTTGTTTATATTCCATTTTTCTTTACATTTCATCTTACCAAATTCTCAATGGATTTGCATTGTTGAAATAAATGTGAGTGCATGTGATGTATCAGAGGCCTGTGAATACTTTCTCTTATTTTTGGAACTAAAATCACTAATGCATCTGTTGCTATCATAACTTCAAGCTTTTCAATGTTAGAATTGTTTGATTTAAGTGGGTATGTATTGGGCTAACCTTTACTGATGTTTGAAAATCAATTTGTTTGAGATTGCATATCTAAGGTTGTAGTTATTTATTTTATTTATCTTGGATTTGCTTGTTGTTTATTTATTTATTTATCTTGGGTTATGTAGCTTAAAAAAAAGTGAATGAGGTTGAACAATTTTACTCAAATATAAGTGAGAAGTGGCAGCAAATCAAATCCAATGCCAGTTCTATTTTCAATATTGAGATTGTAATTGTGTTTTTATTTTTTTTTCCATTGTTTTAAATGTGATATATATTTTATTTTGATGTAACTTGACTTGGATATAATGTATATTTGATTTGAATGTAATTGTATATCATTATTTTTTTTTTCTAATAGAATAGTTTTGATTATTTATTAATCTTAATCTTTTATATTTAATTTTTAAAATAAAAAATTAATTATACAAATAATACCATTAAATGTAAACATAATATTAGTATTTTAAAATATTATATAAATAATTATAAAAATATAAATGAAAAAAAATCTCTAAAATTAAAAGTTTATTTAGAGACCACAATTTATGGTCTTTAAATGGTCATCCATGATCAACATTTAGTGATCATATAATGTAGTCTTTAAGTAGAGACCACATTATGTGGTCATTAGTTTAGAGACCACATTCATTTTGCGGTCACTAAACCCTTTGCGACTAGAGTTTTACTGACTACAAAATGTGGTCGTTAACCTATTCAGCAACCACTTAGAGACCATATTTTTATGGTCTCTAAATCTTTTTTTTTTTTTTTTTATAGTGGAGTAGACATATTGTTGAACCTTTATAAATTACTTTTCTGTTTGTTCCTTAGCACTCTTATTACTATTTTAAGAGAGAGAGAGAGAGAGAGAGAGAGAGAGAGGGAGAGAGAGAAAAAAGACAAAGAAATTGAAGTGCATATTCTACTTCCAATTAAATCTAAGGAATTCTTAAAGAAGTTTCCAAAGTTTTTATTTGAACCCAATTCACTTCTCTTTTGGGTTGTCATCCTCATTAAATGATCAATAGTTCTTATATATGATATTAGAATAAGAAATTGAACCATAACTAAAAGCTTGACAAATGGAAGGATTTATATGTTTCTTAAATAGACCTTTCTTGCTTTGAAATCCCATTAAACAACAAAATTTAAAATGATTTGAGATGAGAATCTATATTTTTTTGTATTTACACTTGAATTTTTTATGAGGATTTATCTAAGAAGAGACTAAACAAAAGGTCATGAATCTTTATAGGAAAGTTAGGATCATTCAACTTGCCAAGATCCTTTTCACACGATATTCCTTCCATATTTATATGCTTTCCAAATCAATAGTTTTAAGAGGTATCAATGCATAACAATAAAATGATTACCCATTAGTTTTATAAAAATCTTAAATTAAAAGCATGTTCATGATTAATAAGTGATTCACTAAATTCAATTTAGAAATCTTTTATAAAGGTTTATATTAGGTTGTCTATCATTAGATAAGATCATTAGATTCATCCTACAATGATTGAGAATGAGAGAAAGAAAATGATTCACTCAACTCTTCAATAATATTAATCTCATAAATTTCTTCCTCAATTTGAACTTTTAGTTTCGTATTTTAAAATCCTTCTTAATTATGCAAAGTAAGATTCAAGTTACCTTTCCACAAGGCTAATAATTGATAGTAAATTTTCACTTGATACTAAAGAGGAATACCATATAAAAAACCAAAACTAAATTATCACAACTAGCATCATTCTTATGCCTATGTCTTGCAAAGGAGAAATGACTATGAAAACATGAAATTTTTTTTTAAAAGCCTCATTCATATGTTCCAAAAGTACATAAGGTAATTAAAAATTGTAATCTCCTTATAGGACAAAAGATAAGGTTATCATTTAAAATGAAATGAATTAATGACACCAATAACACTCTTATTTAAACATTCATTGTAATTAAGAAAAAATATGAAAGAAAGGTGCATTTTGGTGGTAGACAAGAGCAATGAAAGGCAGGTGGTAATGATGGAAGATGGGGATGAAGATGGAGAAATAAAGGAAAGGGAGCAGTTATCTTTGTCTAAAAATCTTTCTCTTAGTTTCCCACTCGTACCTATTCATAGATGGGGTATGTAAAGTAAAAATTTGGGGTGTTATAAGTTATTTACATAGATAAATAGTTTTTATGCAAATCAGAGGTTGTTGTATAAAATAAAGGTTTTCTGAGAAGATCAAGGATTATCTATGTAGATCATATTTTTTAACTGTATAACCTCAACCTTAAATAGGTTATAACTCACTCATATGATATCAATTTTAGGTAAACAACTTACTATTAGAAGGTTTTAAATATCTAATTTTCAATGAAAAATCCTTATCTCAAAATTAACTATCAATATAGAGATATGGTTAAAAAGAATAAAAAAGTTTCAAAAATACTAATATTAAATTATGATTTCTAGGTCAGATTGGTTATTGCTCTCACTTCTATTCACTCCAAGGTTCTCAAACCAACATTCCCATACTCAAAAAACATATTTTAGAAATCTTTCATCTTGTGTTTTAATTTTAAGCTTCTAGTTTTGATTTTTCTTCCTTATTTTAAAGAAATTTTTGTTGGTTATCATAACTATGTCATGACAACATAAGCAAGTGCAAAGAATAGTGTCTATATACATCTACACAAGTCTTAAAAGCGTAAGAACTAGTAAAAGAGATAAACTTCACAAAATGGCATAACTATAACAACCTTATTCTTTCCCAAATCCACATTACTAAACAAATCTTTAAAAAATTTTGTAGTATTCACTTGCAACTTGTAGAACAAATATAAAGGTTATTGACTAATTTAACCTATGATTTTAAACCAAACTTAAATTGAACTTTAAAAATTAATGTCTTTCCTTTTTGTTCATTTAGTCTTTTAGAATAAAATGTAAGCAATCTCACCCAACCTTTTAAAATATCTTAATAGAAAAAAGAAAATACTCCTTCTAAAAGGAATATTTTAATATAAATCAATGGGATGGGCATAAATTGATTAATTTATAATTACAATTTGGACAAAGTATTAAGATTAATAGGAGAATAAGTTTTGCAAATTTTGATAGAAAAAACGACATGAGCAGTAGGAGTTTGTGAAAAGCTATGTTTATGGTTGGAATAATCAAATAATGAGAGATGAAAAGGAAGAGTTAAGGACTAAAGAGTATACTCCAATTATTAGGACCTATAGTATGCCTCTAATATGATCAATTTGATTATGTTGTTTGTGTCTATGAGTATGTTTTTCATGAGAAACCATTTTATCTTTCTTCTTCTATCATCAACTCTATATTGAATCAATGATTGTTTCTCCTATCTTCTAAGATGCATATGATAGTTTTAAATGTTTAATAATGACCTCTCTTAATCGAGTACACTTTTTTAAGGTGTTGTTTACAATATATTAAAGTTTATCCCCTATTGATCCTTTTTTTTTTATATCATTGATCACTCCTACCAGCTCAAGATTTTTTCATGCTTTGTGTTATGGTTTATTTACTTATTCAATTTCATTGTTTGGTTTCTTCATTTTTCTTGTAAATCTACTTAAGGTTTTTCTCTAACAAGCCTCTTAATTTTCTATTTCAACTATCAATATTCTTTAATGACATAATCATGATCTTGCTAATTTTTGTTATCCCTCATTTTGGGCTAAGTGTTTGCTCATTTGATGAACCACTGAACATTCTCTCCTATTTATTAGACCCATAATAGGTCTTAAACTTTTAGGATTATTAGGGGTAAATGCTTTACTGTCATGATCTTACCATGTTTGGCCCAAATATCCTCTATTTTGATCATTGGTCCTTTATTCCTCTTACTGTTAGGATAAATTTTATGTTGTTCTTTAGGTATGTTTTGTTGATCATGTGAGAGTCAATAAACACCATAAGGACTATGGTGTAATAAAGTTAAATTGTCTAATATCCACTTTTTAGTAACCAATTGGTTTTTAAACAGATATAGGTAACCATACTTTAAAACTTTCATAGTTAATCATGTTGACTTTAGAAAAATTCTAAGATAAGTGACCATTAGAAAATGTCTCGATCCTATAAGTGATATTAGAGCTTGATCACTTGTTCAATGGCTTGCACTATATCAACCAGTATGTCTAGCAGAGACTACAAAGTCAAGTTATAAAGCAGAGGTCTAAGATTAGCCATGTCTATGGCTGAGGATGGAAAGTAGTAAAATCACATGGTAGGCTAACATTATATCTATGCGTTAGAGTGTGTTGGAGTTGTATCAACTAGTAGTTGCCATGTGGGAGCATGACAAGTTTCAAGTCCTTGGTGTCTTATTAAAAGGGAGAATATTGACTCTGTAAGAATTAATAATCACCCTAAAGACTATGGTGCAATGAAATTAATAAACACCTTATAACAATCAATTGATTTTAAAAAGGATATGGGTTACCATATGTCAAAACTTTGTAGTTTAACATACTCTAGAGAAATTCTAAGATGGATGATTCACTAGAATGAATAAGGAAGCCCTATATGTTAGTAATTCAAATAATTTAACGGTGGCCTCTATGTTGAGATCTGCAATAGATATGACTACCTAGTTGAACCTCTCTATATATTCTATAGGGTTTGTCCTTCTTTTTAGATGACTTCATAAAGTTATATAGACATTTATTTAGTAGAGATACAAATTATAAATCTTGTTCATAATAAAGCTAGCATATGGGTGAAACTAGTAATGGTGCCTTCTTGTATGCTTTAGTATGACTTTTAGGTCATGTCCTACAAGGTCGTTTGAAATATAATGTATAACATAACATCAAAAGTTTAAATGTATGCTAGAATTGTTTGTCAGAATTTAGATATATAATTTTGTGATCACTCATTCCTTAGGATGCATTCATTATTGGGACTTTAAACTTAAGGGTAATGGCTAATATAAAATTGAGTATGAGAAAAGGCATTTGTTGGTAAGGCTAAAATCTATCTTTTTTTAATTTTTTCTTTCGTGCATTGCATAATTTCTTTAAATGCATTTTCAACATTTTTTTAGACCAAGGTTAGTTTTTGTTTTTGCAATATGATGTCTTCTTGACATATGTCTACCTACTTGAAGGCAATATGTCCCCTTTTTCGTTCCTTGGGCTCTTTGTGAAAAATGATTTTCCTTCATTTTTATAAGGCAACAATATGTTCTTTTTTTTTTTTTTGGTGGGCTTTTGGTGGATAAAGTATTTCCCCTTACCTTTGGCCTTTTACTTAGGTTGTATGGGCTATTTTCATTGAGTTCACTCTCTTTGAGTGACCTAAATCCATGGTTTGTTGTTCTTTCTAACACTAAAAATTTCTAGACCCAATTACCATATCATTCTTAAATTCATTAAAAAATTCATAGGGTTTTGATCTAAAGTACTTTCTAAATTAAATAATATGGAGGATGGATTCCACGAGGACTCATAAGATTGTTTTCCTTCTTGTGGGCTGAGGATTTTTTTTAATTACGATGTTGGTGTGTGGTTAGTGCTAACTATAAACACTAAGTTCTTATACATATTTTCTATCAAGGAAAATCAATGGTAATAGCTAGCAAAGTTCCCTCTTTAAAACTCAAGAATCATAGAAACCCAACTTTAAACCTCAATTTTAGGAGTTTAAGCTCTTGGACTTAACTCTTCAATTTTTATAGACTTAAGTAATTATTTCTTAAACACCCCAATGTCCCACCCTAACCCTAGAACCCCTAAACCCTTCCAGACCCGCCATCATAGTTTCTACCATCCGCCTTCCAGTCATTCCATCTATATTGAAAACTTCCCAACCAGTTGGTCAACCAAGTCTCTTTGATGCCTGATCTCCAAACATTAGGCAATTAAGGATGTCATTGTCCCCATGAAATTAACGAAGCATAATCACACTTTTGCATTTGTCAATCTCCATCATACTGGGGATTGCATGGCTATTCTCATATATGTTAACTCGTTTACATTGGGACTAATAAGCTTCATAGTGTGGCATCCTTTCGTCATAGGTTTTCAATGCGCAATCTCTGCCTCAGTGGACAATGTCCCCAAGCGTAACCCTTCTATAATTCTAACGTAGTCTCTCCCCCATAACAAGGGTTGTGATCAGCGTTCATACGCCTAATTTACCGATCACTGTGAACTGCCTGCTGCTACATCTCAACGCTCTAGTGGAGTCTATTGATGGTTATTTTTTGGGCAAAGTTAAAGGCAACGATTGGATTGACATTCTATTGTGGCGTTTCTCTATGATGTTAAATTGGCTTTCTCCATTCAACAAGTTCTATCTAAGCAAGGTTTCATTGATATAAAGGTCACCACTAGGGGTGGTGTCATGTCCCTCCTCAATTTCTCATGCATTGAACGAAAAAGAGTTATCATGGAGAATTCCTTTTTGTTGTTAGGTAGATGGTTCGTCAAGTTCCTTGATTATGAACTAAGGCTGAACCCACTGCATCATTTCGTGTGGATTCGCTACTATGGCATCCCCTTACATTTTTAGTATGATGAATTCTTTGAATGGTTTGCCAAATTCTTTGGTTATTTTGTGTCATTGGAGCCTAAGACTTCTAGGAGAGTTAGACTTGATGCTATGAGGATTCTTGTCAACACAACTTCCCTTAACTGGATTAATAAAACTCTAAACATTGCCCATAGCTCATCTCTTTTCCTTGTTCTTGGTATCGAGGATTATTACAGGGCCTTCTTTCACTTTGATTCGAGTTGTACCTATTCCAATTCAGATTCAGACAACACTGTTGGGGACTCTTCTTTTCTTGTAGCATTGGATTCCTTTAATGACACAAGTGATTATTCTTGTGATGATTCCATTAACAATATTGGCACATGTGTTTCCACTGGTGTTATGGATCAGACCCAATGCATGGCTATTTTGCCACTACTGAGTATCACTCTACTAGTCAACCAATCAATTCTGATCACACCAATTACAATGCAAATGATGATGAATTTATTTGTGTTGCAGGTATCAAGCTTGACACCTCACCGCCCACATCTAGTTGTAAGTTCAATACTCCCACCCTTAATTATGTCACATTTACATCTCAAGTTTCGAGCTCCAATGATCAAAATCATCTGGCTATTGGTCTTTATCCATGGTGTACATGGGATCAAATGTTGTTTCTAGACTACCTGTGAGGGACAAGCAACACACATATAAGAGAATGGAGGAGTTCATGGGTCATTGTAAATAATGCCCCTCATCGAAGAGATCGAACATAGCTGTACAGATGTCAAAGATCACTTCATCCTCCCCAATTGAGGCTTCTAATAGTGACTTTAAGCTATGTAATTTGAAACTTGGTGTTGTTGCACAATAATAATTCACAATCTCTAAAGCTAAGAACACTTTGATTCTTGGTAGTTCACTTGGCTTCATGTTTAATGTTGATGACAACACTATCAAGGACATCATTGTTGACATGATACATGATGAATCCCTTTGTTGGAAGGTTGTCACACATTAAGTTAGGCTTACCTCTTTTCCTCTCCATGTTAATGGTATCTATCATTTCTCAAAACTCAAAGGGCCTTGGTGGGTCTCGTAAAATCAGGCATCTCCGCAAATACATTGTTTGTCTCAAGGCTAAGTTTGTGGTTAATTTAGAGACCAAACAAAATTATGTCAATGTTATTATTGTGCGTAGTCTTTGGGGCATTAGTAATTCAGATTAGGCCTTTAATGCAGGTTCTGCTACTGCTTCTGAGGGATTCTAGTTTCCAGGGACTCTTCTATCTTTCACTGTTCAAAACGCACTTGCAACACCTATTGGTCGGCCCTGGGAAACTTTTGTTTTAGGCTATCTAGAATATTGTATTATTGTTGTCTCTGCTCTTTGCTCAGATACTCTTCAGGCCTCCCTGTAGCAAGAGCTTCTCACTTTCTCCCACTTTATGAACCAACTTCCTATTATTTTTATTGGTGACTTTTATCAGATTACGTATGTTGATGACCGTAATCCAAGCTCTTCTCTCTCTATGTATGGTTGAGCTTTATTTCATTTCATTTCAGTATGGGACTTTATTGATTTGGATCTTCAGGGTCCCAAATTCACCTGGCGCAACTTTGTACACATAAGTCGCATTGATCGGTGCTACTCTCCTTTAATAGAGGTTCATTAGATCATAATGGGTTATGGTTGAATAACAACAAAAACTTTGGCTTGAGGCCCTTTCGTACCTTTAACTGTTAGTGGTCGTACCCGGCTTTCTCTGATATGGTATGTAACGCCTTGAACTATCACCACTTTACTTTGCCTCAGTATGAGAAGCTTAAAGCCTTTCGTTATGTTCTCTCTTACTAGAATAAGAATGTCTTCGGTAATATAAAATCTCACATTAATCTTATTAATAAATGTATCCGGCAGCTTGAATCTACTGCTGAAACCTATAGGCTTTCTAGTAGTGAGTTTGTTATCTAAAACTCTCTTCTTTCCTAGTAAGATAGATCATTAAGGCAACAAGAGTGTCTCTAGTGTTAGAAGTATTGTGTTTCTTGGTGTTGCTTAGGTGATCATAACACTAAATGTTTTCACTTGCAAGCTACTAATCACTAGCGTCGTAATTGTATCTTTTATATCTCTAGCAGAGACACTACCTATACTACTCCAGACTCGATCTCTTATGCTTTTGACCAACATTTCTCTAGCAGGTTTAATAAATTTCCTTTGGCATCTGGTTACATTCAGCACCTTAACCTCAAGTGTCTTTCTCAGTCTCAGGTTGATGAGTTGGTTAAGCCTTTTACTTTTGTTGAGATCAAAGGGGTTGTCTGGTCTTGTGATTTTGATAAGGCGATAAGTCCTGATGGGGTTAACTTCTTCTTCTATAAGAATTCTTGGCATGTTGTCAGTTAGGATATTGTCTTTCTTGTTAATGCTTTCTACGCTACGAGAAAAATACTTGATGCTATTAAACGATCCTTCATCACTCTTATGCCTAAGAAGGTTCCAACCAACAGAGTAGAAGATTTTTGCCCCATTTCTTTAATGTATGGTTGTACAAGATCGTTGCCAAACTGTTGGCCTATCTTTTGAAGCTTGTTATGGATGATATCATCTGCCCTTCTCAATCCATTTTCATTATTAGGTGCTAGATCTTAGACGAATTCTTGGTTGATAATGAATTGATTGACCCTCTTAAAAAAATCAGGCTGGGCAATTTTTTCTTCAAAATTGACTTTGAGAAAGCATTTGATTCCATTAAATGGGATTATCTACTTTGGGTCCTTTCGGAGATGGTTTTCCTCTTAAATGGTGTCATTACATTCTTAAGTGCTTTGATAACTCTAGAGCCTTCATTCTTATTAATGGTAAGCCCCCTACTGAATTTAGAATTTTCAATGGTGTGAAGCACTCTTTCTCCTTTTTTGTTCCTGATTGTTGTCGAGCCCCTGTCAGTTCTGATTAATAAGATGTGTTCTCTGGGTCTCTTCTTTGGGGTTTAGTTCCCCTTTCGTGGTCCTTAGTTACTCACCTATAGTTTTTCGATGACATGTTTGTTCTCACCTACAGTTTATCGATGACATGCTTATTTTCCTAAGTCGTATATTACTGATATGGTCAATCTTACCAAAATGTTGAGGTGTTTCTCTATCATTTTTGGTCTTAAGATCAATTTTCACAGAGGCTTTTTAAATGGTATCAATGTTCATGATGTGTTTCTTCAAGAAGGAGCTACTTTTATTTTCTACAACATCAGTAACCTACCTTTCTATTATCTTAGTTTGCCTCTTGGTGCTTTGTTGAAACGTGTAGCCACTTGGAGGCCTATCATCACTAAAATCAACCACAAGTTGGCCTTTTGGAAAGGTAAAGTGCTATCTCATGCGCATCATTTAGCTCTTATCAAAGCATGCATCTTTTCTTTATCGCTGTATTATACGTCTATTTTCAAAATTCCCCAATTTGTTGCTACCATCATTAATCAGCATATTCGTGTTTTCTTTTGGACTGGTGGTGGTCAAAATAGTAGGCTGCACTGAGTGAGTTGGCACAATCTTGTTCGTCATAAGAAGTTAGAAGGCTTGGGCATTATTGATATCTTGCTCCACAATTAAGATCTTCTGTTCAAATGGCTATGGCGGTTAGGGGTTGAAGGGGACTCACTTTGGCAGTAAGTTGTAACTCACAAATATCATGAACCTCGTGTTGAAGACATTCCCCCGTATTGTCTACTCTCTTACTTCGTTATATGTTATGGCATTGCTTTTATCTTATATGGCAATGGCGAGCTTCCCAATATCATCAATGACTATTTTCTGTTGGTCATTGACATTCTTCTAGAAGACTTTAAGAAAATTTTTTGAAGAGACTTGTTAGCAGCTTTTTGGTAAAAAGCAGACCCTATAACCATGCCTTTGTTGACAGCATAGTGTTAGTGTATTTGTGAGGACAATGAGCTATAAAACAACATTGAACTTGTTTGTATCAGCTATATGAGCTGGTTTTTGTATTAATATGATGAATGAAAAAAGAAACTTGTTTTTATGTTCAAGTTTTTCTCTAAAAAACTTGTTGTTCCAGCACTTGAAGTTTTTGAATTCAGTGTGAAAATGAACATGGTATCAGAGCTCTTATAGATCTTTAAGGGTTGAAAAGAGAGAAAACAAATGAGCTTAAACCCCACAAAAAGACCTAAACATCTTGAGAGTGTGTTAATGGCTTCAAAGGGATTCTCAACCCTAACACCACCCAGCTTCAATGGTGAAAATTACCAGGTCTGGGCTGTGAAAATGAAAGCATACCTAAGGGCATTTGACCTTTGGGATGTTGTGAAATCGGGTAAAGAACCAGCACCATAGAGAGCCAATCCCACCATAGTACAACTCCATCAGCATAGTAAGGAATGTCCTAAGAAATACAAGGCCTTAGCTGTAATTCATTCCTCTATTTCAGATTTTATTTTCACTAGAAGCATGAATAGTGAAACAACAAAACAAGTTTGGGATCAGCTTAAAGAGGAGTTCCAAGGCAGTGTTAGAACCAAACAAATTCAAGTCTTGAATTTATGGAGAGAATTTGAAACTCTCAAAATGGGAGACTCTGAAGCACTCAAGGAGTATAGTGACAGGTTGATGAGAGTAGTTAACCAGCTGAGACTTCTTAGAGAAGAGTTGCCAGACAAGAGGATAGTGAGCAAGGTTCTTGTCAGTGTTCCAGCAAGATTCGAGCCAAAGATATCTTTACTGGAAGACACTAAAGACCTGTCCACCATCACTTTAATTGAAGTGATGAATGCCTTCCATGCTGTAGAGCAGAGATTTAGCTTAAGGCAGGAAGAGACAACTGAAGGAGCATTTCTGGCAAAGCAAGGTGATGGAGGTCAGTCAAATGGAGGCAAGAAGCACTCAAAAGAGCAGAAAGTGAAAGATAAAAGAAGTGGAGATGAAAAAGGTGGAAAGAAAGGCAAGTATCCACCTTGCAAACACTGTAAAAAGAAGACACATGCTGAGAAATATTGTTGGTTCAGGCTTGACATTCAATGTAGAGTCTGCAATCAATTTGGACACATGGCCAAGGTATGCAAGAACAAACAAACACAACCTACTCAGCAAGCACAAGTAGCTGAAGATCAATAAGCTCCAACTGAGAGGCTGTTTACAACAACTCTCCATGTTGCCAAGACTGAAATGAACACTTGGCTTGTTGATAGTGGTTGCTCAAGCCACATGACATTTGATGAGGATAGCTTCAAGATCCTTGATAAGTCTTTCAAGTCAAGAGTAAAGGTTGGCAAT
>CATIWR010263822.1:0-14704 GCA_949677035.1 Omphalea diandra | reverse complement strand
TGAATTTGTGAAATTTTATTTAATATTTTCTTAAAGATTATGTGGAGCTTCTGGAACAAAGTAAAGATTATGAAACTTTCTTCTCTTGAACACTGCAGTCATTTAAATGTGGTGCAAACAAAGTGATGTGAAGGCTAGGTTTGAAAACTTTTGTGTATGAATATTGATGTGTGTGCATTCTCAAATTTTGGAGAGTGGGTTTAGTTATTGAATGAGAGCTAACTACTACTGATAGCTTTTTCACTAGATGTACAATGCGATTTTTAAATTCAATTTCCATCATTTTGCTCTTATGAAATATGTGAATGCTCTGACCTAATATACATGGACTTGAATTATTGAAGTTTTGCAAACAACAGGCTTGAATTATTCCTACTCTGCTTCCTGCTCTTTGGAGAAATTGGTATTGGCTCGCCCCCACAGAACTTCACTGTCATATTTGATACTGGGAGTTCCAATCTGTGGATTCCATCATCAAAATACCACTTGTCTGTGAGTTCTACTGATTAATATATATTAGCTTCAATATCATCCTAAAACCAATATCAGCTATTGACTCATATCTACCTGCAGCTTTCCTGCTATTTCCATTCTAGGTACAAGTCGGATCGGTCAACTACATATACCAGGAATGGTAATAACATGGTCTCCATATTTTCATTTCTATATGTTTGAAGAGATTCATTCTACTGGAATATTGCATACCATGAGGCATGTAACTACTTGTAAAATTAGAACTCAAAAATTTTTTTTTTCATATATGATTCAGGAACAACTTGTGAAATTCACTATGGATCTGGATCAATTTCTGGTTTCTTTAGTCAAGATAATGTTGCAGTTGGAAATCTTGTTGTTAAGGATCAAGTATGTTTTACTCCTCGTTTGTATATTTTGAGAATCATTTATCTTCTGCCAACAAAACTACACATTCAACCTTTAAAATCCAGGTTTTCATTGAGGCTACGCGAGAAGGAAGTCTTACATTTCTCTTGGCTAAGTTTGATGGAGTACTTGGGCTTGGGTTTCAAGAAATCTCAGTTGGGGATGCTGTTCCAGTGTGGTATCATTCTGTTTTATTAGTTTTAAATTTTTTCTTTGGAGTATCTCATCAGATGTAGCTTTTATATTTCGCTAATTTTTTCTTCGAGTTATTCAGATACACATTGATGCATGAGGATGTTACAGGTACAATATGGTGCAGCAACGTCTTGTTGGTGATGATGTCTTCTCATTTTGGCTTTCCAAGGATCCAGAGGCCAAAGAGGGTGGTGAGATTGTTTTTGGTGGTGTTGATGAAAACCACTATAAGGGAAAACATACCTATGTTCCGGTTACCCAAAAAGGTTACTGGCAGGTTAGAAAGTATTTCCTCAGCTCAATATCTATCCCTATTCTAATGTATGCCATTTTCTGTGAAAATAAAGGGTAGAATGCTGACTCGATCATCTTTTCTGCTCTCAGTTTGACATGGGAGATTTTCTAATAGGAGGCCAGTCAACTGGTAATCTTCATGAGACCTGGAAATATGTGTTGTCATGTTATTTATCTTTTATCATCAGTGGAACTCCAATATCTGCAGAGTGAACTCTCAAGTCAATAATCCCCAACATAGAAACAGCAGATCACCTTAAGTCTAGCTAATTTAGATCATGAAATACTTATATTTACAAAATGCAGCAGCCAAATATCTAGTTTTTCAAATAACAATCAGTTGCTCCTGAGTTCCTGTACTAGAGATTCAGCTTGATGACTGATTTTGTTTGGTGTATCATCTTAGAACAAAGTCTTTTGACATTCGAAGAATACTATTGATTTCTCAGGTGTCTGTGTGGGAGGTTGTGCGGCAATTGTGGATTCAGGAACATCCTTGCTTGCTGGTCCAACAGTAAGTTATTTCATCGTTTCAGCACTCACATTGCTTCAAAAGTTCTCCAGTTTCATCAGCCATCTTGGTTTTGTTATTTATTTATTATTTCAATGATATCTTTAGCCTATTGTGACCGAAATCAATCATGCCATTGGAGCTGAAGGGATTGTAAGTGCTGAGTGCAAGGAAGTGGTTACACAGTATGGAGAATTACTATGGGATCTCTTAACATCAGGGGTGCGGGTGACATTTAATTTATTCAGTTTTCTTTTTCTTTGGTCATTTGACCTTTATGTACCTCTAAGATATATTGAAATTTCATACTGTTCTGTTCAGGTACAACCCAGTAAAGTATGTTCACAGCTTGGTTTATGCCTTTTCAATGGGGCTCAGTTTGTGAGGTAAGTGAATTTTACCATTCAGCAATCAAATTTTTTCCATGCAAAGTTCATATTACTTGCCAATAGATTGGCAATCCTTCATTCTGTACATATCAGGAGGTGTGATATTTAGTGAGAAGGATCTTTTCTAAAGCTAATATGTGATATCCTTTCATCATGTTTCTTGACCACTTCAGTACTTGTCATTCTTGGTTTATTAGGTTGTCTAGACAATGTTAGCGGTTAAAAATTTGTGTAACAGTATCTTAGATTGACTGTGAAACGTGATTACATGCAGCACTGGGATTGAATCAGTGGTTGAGAAGGTACACATGGAGGAATCGTCTGTCAAGGATGATGTTCTATGCACTGCCTGTGAGATGCTTGTGATTTGGGTACAGAATCAACTGAAACAAAAGGTGACCAAAGAGGCAGCACTCAGCTATGTGAATAAGGTGACCTATTTTGAAACATTAACTTTGTTCACAATTCAGTCCCTTTTCGGTGTTAATTCCTGGCTGTACTCCTTGACAGCTATGTGATAGCCTACCAAGTCCAATGGGTGAGTCAGTAATTGATTGTGACAGCGTTTTAGGCATGCCAAATATTACCTTTACCATAGGAGATAAACCTTTCAGCCTGACTCCAGACCAGGTTTGTTTCATTTCATGAGGCCTTCTTGATTGTGACTCTTATGGAATTTGGTTTAAAAATATTTTATCATGTATTCTAAAAACAAATTAATATTCTTGTTTATAGTCTCGGTTGGTTACTTAAATGGAGAAATCATCCTTGTTTTTTCTAGTTAAAAGAACTTTTTTACCTGCAGTATATTCTGAAAACTGGAGAAGGCCCTGTTGCGGTTTGTATCAGTGGGTTTACAGCTTTTGATGTGCCTCCTCCAAGAGGTCCTATCTGGTATGCAACGTTGTCCCTGGGCTTATGGCCACATAGAGCTGCACTTTTGATGTATATGCTCATGTACCTAAAGCTTTTTATTTTTAGTTCTCCCTCTAACTTGTTTGGGTTTGTCCTGAAATTGGTGGCTCCCAGGATACTTGGAGATGTGTTCATGAGGGCGTATCACACTGTTTTCGACTTTGGTGATCTTCAGCTGGGTTTCGCAGAAGCTGCTTAGTAATCGCCGCTTGTTAGGTTACGTGTTTGTAATGTTGTAGCTTTGATGAACTGGACCGTTGATTGTAAAGGTTTGTGCTTATTTACGGATTAATGAATGCTGAATTATGGTGCTCCTATTGATTTCCTGTCGAATGGCTGATTATTATGGTAAGCCTATCATGTCCTAAAATGTTTTTTATACTATCACTTCAATCACCATAAAAATGTTACAAATAGAAACGTTGGGTTAAAAACCTGAACGCTTGTGAGAAATAATACAGAAACAAGGAACATATGACGCATGCCAAATAATACAAACACAAACAGTTTCTCCTATTAACGAAAATTTCCACAGGGTTGGGTTGTGTCATTATATAAAGTCACCATGCTTATCACTCAGAACATTCAAGTTCAATGTTAACTTTTTTGAATTGGATCTTAAGATCCATAAGTTACTGAAATTACAGGTACAGGCCACTGAAATATACAATTCATCAACCAAATAACGCGAGAATATCACATAGTGCATAGAGAAGGTTTCCAGCTACAGGATCAAAATTTATTGTTCTTCATCGCTATCATTACTGAATATCGAGGCTACAGCAACTTTTGACTTCTTTGCAGCACTACCTGATGACTTCTGTAGATTAAGAGAAAGCAACAAATTAAGAAGACTTTCAAAATGGCCAACTACTAACTAATTTTAAGAGACTGCATCAATCATAATGCAGGGAAAACAGGTCCAAAGTAATTCCCATGAAATAAAATGAATGACAAGTACTTATCATATGTCTATCTATCCAATGAAAAAACACTTAGAGCTGAGATCCTGAGAGGCCATTCTGCATGCTTTCCAGGAAAGTCGCATAGATTAAGAAAGACTACATTGATGTTATCATCAGTTCAACTCTTCAGTTTTTTCTACAATTACCCATGCTACAATTACCCATGCGAATAAGGTTAACTGGATATGGAACCTCAAATTAGTGGAAAAATCTAAGAATTCTAGTTAAATATGCGAGCCCAACAACCAGATAGTACCCATATCAGATAACTGTACCAGAATTAACACACGATGATGTTATTAATGAGCTCCACCATACTAATATGCAATTGACAATGGCAAAAATGTAGTAAGGAAGCAAATAACAACTACATAATTGCAAGACTAGTGGCCATGGTACCTATGGCAGTGAAGGTGAAGCCATTGTGCCAGGTTTGATGGCAACATCACCATAACATATCACTGGAATGTTTTGCCCATAACTATAGTCATAACATCCCTAGCTTTTGTCATTACCAATTCAATGACGAGAACAAAAACATTTATACATATCCAGGATGAGTCCATGTGTATATCCCAAGAAAAATAGCTTCTTGACTAATTTCACTGAACAGCTCCCAATCAAACATTTAAAAAGGAAATGATGACAAGTTGTTGCGTTTAAAACATGTGTACCTTAGAAGTGCCACCTTTAGATGAAAATCCAAATTTTAACACCTTCCGTTCATCTTGATCAGCAAGTTGAGTTGCAGCTGCATTTTTCAGTGAATCAGAAATCTGAGTAGATCCAGAATCTTCCAGTTGCTGTTGTTGCTGCTGCTGCTGTTTACGAGCATCTGCCCTAGATTATGTTGAACAATAACAAACATAAGGATGAAGCAAATCAGACCCTAAAGATGATGAAACATCCTACAAGGCTTAAGATACATCAAGAAAACTGAGTATGTAGATTACATTTGAGCGAACTTCGCCATTTCTCTCTCTTCTCGTTGCAATTCTCGTTTTTGCCGATCATCGCGACTGTTACTACCTTGCATCTCTTTCATTTCCTTAAAACGCTGCAAGTATCATCCAAGAATGTCACACATTTAGCCAAAACACGAAGGCACAAACTGTGGGAGAAAAGAAAATTCAACAATATGCCGAAATAGATCATTCACCTTTCTGTGATTGTGATCATATGAACTTAGGTGAACTTCAAATTCCATAGCCAGTTTGTATTGCTTGTTGCAGAGATCGCAATAAAACACCTTCCTTATTTCTTTAACCTCAGTTTGAATTCTCTGCTCACGTTCTGCTAACACCTGAATTTTCATAATGTGCACGAAGCAGGCAGTAGAAGCCACCAGGTAATAAAAACTGCAGGAAATTCTCAAGAGCTTCCAAAGTTGATGTTCTTCTATGATATACCAACCCCGTCAAAAGACATGCATATATGCTATATGCTGCCTTCTGCTATTAAATGTGGGTTTCAGAAAAAGTAAAGCATCAACCTCAATATATTATCTACTAGTCCAAATATTTATGGTCATTTCTACGGGGTTTAAAGGCATACCTCCCGTTTTTTTGCATGTTCCTCTGTTTCCTCAATCTCAATATCAAGTTTTTTCCGCTGGATATTTTCTTCAGCTGTGAAAAAATCATCTTCTTCTTGTTTTCCAATCCCTAACTTGGGATCTCTGATCCCAGATTTTATTGGCTCAACTATTCCTGAACAAAATCCAAAAGAGATGGTGGAAATAAGAACAAGCATAGTAAAGTAGACATTCCAAAGAAATCATCCATCGAAAAACGTCCGATATCATTCGCTGAAAAGGAAAAACAGGGAAAACCGCACTCTTTAATAATAATAATAAAAAAAAAAAAGCATACATCCCTCCCAACTAATGTTCATAAAATATGGCCGTAAACTTATAGGCATACCCTGCTCATCCTTTCCAAGGCCTTTCCCTTTCCATCCCATTTTCTGAAGCAGCCTAAACCCAATATTAGATGCTGTTAGCTTTGTGTCCACTGATGCTTGTTCAACATTATCCAGATCAACATTTTCTGTGGGTCTGTGATTAATAGGCAAGTGAAAATCTTCTGCCAAGTCTTCAATAAGAGAATCCTGATAAGCACGTAACAGAAGATGCATAAATTGGAAGTCGACACACTAGAGACTAATATATCTCTTAACAAATAAGCAGCCAAAGACACTGATTTGATATATTATTTTAGACCCTTTTCCCAACTAGAGTAAATTCACAATTAAAACAATTATGCAGCCACCCAAACAGCCTAAAATGCAGCAGAGAAGCAGAAAAACACAGAAATGCATAAACATATAGCTCACCTGCTCTCTATCTTGTTGACTCTTATCACTTGCATTCGACTCCTGTTCACCAATGTACCATCTATTTTCCATCTCGTACCACCTACAAAGAAACAAAGAATTAAGCTCAGTAAAAGATGCATACATCCTAATTAAGGATTCAACTATCATGAGTCAAATTAATGGATGTAGAAAAGAAACAGTAACAACAACAAATACCCCGTAGCTACAAATTTATAAATCTTGAGTATATGAAACCTCTATTCAATTGCAAATTAAAAAATAACCAAAGAAAAAAGCAAAAAAGTTGCTTTCTTTCTCCATCCTATCATCATCCACATACCTAAAAGCCCTAAACTATATAACGGAGCCGCGATCAGCAAAGGATTATGATAGCGTTAGCATAGAATCAAAGTGAGAATATAAAATTAGGGCACAGAATTAGATTCGGAAGAGACGAAGAACCTAACCCAGTCACCGATCCCTGTCTCTGGCGGTCCGATCTGTGCCAAGTGATCTTTGGGCAGTCAATTTTTCTTCGTTATTATTAATGTCAGATTGAATTGGGCTCAGATGGATTATTCTCTGCAGCTCAGCCCAACCCATTTTAAAAATGTCAGTTTTTAGCCTAACTGTACTAAGATTATGGGCTGATTTGGCCCTAATCTTACAGATATACTACTATTTAGCCCTAAAAATGTATAAATTATATCATGAATTTGTGTTTATCATCGTGATTCCAACTTCAATATGCATCCATTTTTTACATTTTGTAGAATTATTTTTTTGTTACACGTTTGAGATTTATAATTTCAAAATAACGAATTGCAATAAAATTAACAATTTAAAATTTTCAGCTCCAATCTCTTCTTCAATAAATATTTTAATTATTTTTTCTTTATTGTAATGAGTATTTATTTGTGTTTAGTTTTTTTATATTGTATATTATTTAAAGTTAAGTATTTTGAATAGAATTCTTTAATAAATATTTCTATCTTTTTTCTATATTGCAATGAGTATTTATTTTTGTGTTTAATTTTTTATATTGTATACTCCTCCGTCTTGATATTATAGGCCATGTTTTCTTTTTTAGAAATCCCAAAAAATATGTCACTTTCCATATTTAGATATTGGTTTAGTTATAAATTGTCAAATTTGGTCCTTCATTAATTGCCAAATATGTTTACACTTTGCATTACAATTTTCTATATCCCTTTTTTTTTGTAGTTTCAATGTTCTAGGATCAATGAGATTTTATTAAAAATAAACAGTCATCTTATATATTATCAACTTTAAATAAATGAAAGTATTTTTTTCTAATTTTTATAAAATTTAGTGCATACAATAAATAGTATGAAAAGACATTTTAGTAAAAAGAGTGATTATTACCTAATAAAAGATAACTTCTTTAATCCTTGTATAATATTAGGGCAGAAGAAGTATTATTTAAAGTTAATCATTTTGAATAGAATTATGTATTGGTTACGTAAAAATGGATTAGAATCTCTCATGTTGAGAGAAACTAAAATTATTAATGAACTAAATAAGAATTGGTATTGTATTTAAAGTTGTTTAATAAAAACTTCAAATATCTATATACATTCATGTTGGGCTGCAAGTACATTAATTTGAAACTTCAGACATAATGTTTGATATAAAAGTATATTAATATTTTAGAGAAGGTACATTAACTTTTTACTGTATTTACATTAGTTTTTTTTTATCTTGACTTTTGTAATAAAAGTTCTAATAATCTTCTACATGTCTAATAATTTTAAGTACATTGGTGTTGTGTTTTAGGAACATTATTTTTTTTTATTTCAAGTATATTATTAATATTATTATTATTATTATTATTATTATTATTATTATTCTAGATATATTGTTTTCTTATTTCGGGTATATTGTTATTATTTTACAGGTATATTTTTATTGTGTTGCTGATAAATTTTTGTTGATCAATAGATATATAGGTTTTTGATTGAAGGTACATTATTGTTGATTTCTCATTATATTTGTTTGGACTTGCAAGTTAGTTGATGTTTATCATTATGAAATTTAGTTTAATGAAAAGTTACTTGTAATATATTTTCAAAAATATATGAATGAGTATATAATTTTAAAATTTTAAATTACCAAATTGATTTATTATTAAAAATTTTAACTTATTGAATTTTTATATAAAAATAAACTTTGAAATTAAAATTAAATCATAATAGAAAAATCGAACCAAACTAGTTAAATATCTCATCAATTTATTCTATTTATAATAATAAAGAGAAAAGATTAATAAAATAATAAAAAAAGAAAACGAAAGAGACTTTAATTGTAAAAAAAACAATCAATTTATTATGATGCGGATAAAATATGATAATGTATGTAAAAGAAATAAAATACCATGCATACATATATAGGGCACTTGAACTATGATACTATATGGTTTGAGATCCAAGATATAAGAATCTCCTAAAAGTGTGTTGCAAGTGGATCCGCTTAGTTTATTTTATACGTAAATTAAGTCATCAGTATAAAATACATAAAAGATATGTATTGTTTAACTTTTTATAAAATAAAAAATATTAATTGTTTTTTTAAAATTTGAATAATTTTAAATTGACTCAAATTTGTGTTATTTTCGAGCAAGGTCAAATTCTTTTTTTGCTTATATTCTGTCTAGGTACATTTGATCTGAAATTTTTTTAATTATTCTTGAATTTCTTTGAATTTATATAATGTTTGAGTTATTTTTTTCACATAAATATATCTCAGTATTTCAGATTGCATAAGAAATTGCTATTTTTAATTATAGTAATAATTTTTTCTTCTTCTTTTTTTATTTAAGAGCCTTTAACATTGAATGGAAGTTATGTTAGAATATAAAGAAACTTTAACGAGAATGATTAAGAATATGAATTGCAATGTGAATTAAGAGTTTTTTTTTTTTTTAAAAAGTGTGAATTAAGAGTTAATAACTAAGTTAAATAGTTAATGACTCAAATTAATATCATAAAGATAAATTATTGTATAGTGTCAAGAAAAAAAAGTAATGATGAAAGAAATCAAATAAAAAAATAATATAGAAATTTAGGTGATTCGATTAATGTCCATGAATAGAGAAAGAATTTTTATTTTTAGGAGGACTATTACAAAGTACAAGATGTCATCAACTCGAATACAATATATATATTTAAAAAACAAATCAAATTGTTATGGTTTGGACCAATATGGCATGGGCGTCACAAACCGTGATAGATATCGCGCTTGCAATGTGATAAATGTCGCCTCTCTGGACTCGGACCTATTAGTCCTCACCATCTATTTCTACGACAGAACTCATGAAAATCCCTTTCCAATCGAACTTCCAAAAATTTTAAGTTAGATCATAAACCGAATGATTGTAAAATTCAAATCATTCAACATGTGACAACTTAAAGTTGTAAACAATTAAAGAAATAAATTATATGGTTGAGGTTCAAAAATGATAATGATAATAAATTTAGGATACACTTTTTAAATTGGTATTATAATTATAAAGATTGCAGAACTTTCCGTTACAAGACATTATAACATGGTATCATGAATATGTTAATACAATGAACAAGTGTTACATAAAATAAGATGACATGTTAAGAAGTAGTGTTTGCCACCATAAAGACATCATATCAGCAGAATAGAAAATGATTAAAGAAGATGGTGATCATCAGCATACAGCGCAATTGTACAAGGCAAATTAATTTGAAAACGTATTAAATGAGTCTATGGCATAAGGAGAGCGATTTGCATAGAAAATTGGAAGTGGATAGTGCAAATGAATTTTCTATAGGTAATTTTAGGTTTGTTGGCAGTGTAAATATAATTTGGCATTTTAATAGTATGTAGAAAACTGAAGAGAGTGAGTTGTTATGGAAGAATGTAAATTTTGAAATAAACAGAATTTTTAATTTTAAAGGTGTGTATATATATATTTATATAAAGTTTGGAATAGCATATATTTAAATAAAAAGAGTTAAAGATAACATTTAAAGTATGAATACAGAATATTTTATGGGGTATTGCATGTTCTGTTGGAAAATAAGGTTTTCAGCAACTATGTGAGTTTGTTGAAACGCAGTACTTTTGTGACCAATGCGAACTAAAAGAGGATCATATATTAATTATACTAATTCCAAGGGCCGGCAATGTTCCAATAACTTTGAGAATAATGCGGTTACTGTTAAACCAATTTAAGGTTAGTTATAGAAATCGTTACGGTAAAATTCACCTAAAAAAAATAGTAGATTCAAACGATAAGAAAATATGCTCATTTCTTAAGATATTAAATTTAAATCTAATGAAAGAAAATATAAAAATAATTTTTTCACATATGAATTCACTAAATCCGAGAAATATATAATTTAGGATTATTAACAACTTAGCTTGGCGTTCTTCTAATGGTGGAAGCAAGCAGCTGGCAGATTGTAGTGTTTTATAATGGAAGAGGAAACTTTCTTGCAGGAAAAAGGGAAGGTTCTCAATTTTATTTTTTTTTGGTTTAAAATAAAATCCCAAGGCCTTACAAACTCTGTATAGAGTGTAAATAATGCATGAACTATATATGCATTAAAAAAAAAAAAAAAAAGATAACTTTGGTTCGGTCCATATATCTTTTGGCCACTTTTTCTATATTCTTTTGATTTTATAAATCTCTTTGCTTTAGATTATTTTAAGGTTTGGGAAACACACCCTAATTGCAGATTTAAGTAGTAATCCATTAGTTGCTAACTCATACATAAAACCTTTTCTAGGCTTCTAATGTATGTAATTGGTAACTGATAATAATTTAATTAATGTACATACTTCGTCAAAGATGCGCTAATCAAAACCTAATCTAAATGTATAGCATTTTGATTTGTAGTTCAGTTACTTTGAATTTGATTTTATTCCTCTAATTCCAATCACTCTCTCTCTCTTTTTGAATTATTTAAATAATTTACTATTAAAACATGTTTTAATTAGAGTTTTTTTTCCTACATTAAAATAGTTTATAATATACTTACAGAATAAAGATTAAGCTAATATTCAAGATGCAATTGAATTATAAAAACATTGTCTAGTCACATTATTTTCGTTTTTTTCACTGTGTGTATGGTGCTACTACATGTATGTAACCCAAAATTGTTCTATTACAAGAAAAAAAAAATATATGTAAAATAGTGAAGCCATAATTAATAAAGAGAATGTTGGTGAAAGACGGTGTGAATCATTTGATATGTAATCCACCTTAACCACTGTAATCTCTAAAAATTTCTATATCATCATTAATTACATTTTGCATTCAATTTTTTTAAAATATAAACTAATATTCATAAACATAACACGAAAATAACTGTTAAAATTTTTATAATATCTATCTAATTTCTTAAATAAATTATCAAAACTTTTCTTATAAAACTCTTTCACTAATAATCTTCTCATTCTTGGCCATATCTATATAGATACACATCCCACAACTACTGCATCCCCATCCAATTCTGAAAAAGCAATCTCAATGTTTTTCTTTTCATGAAAATTATAAACATCAAAATAAATCTTTGCATCAGACAATAACTGTACTAAATATTTCTTCTTAAAATAACTATTGAAATAAGAAATACTTTTGAAATTAAATTCATGTCTATGAATAAAATGATTATGATTTTGATCATATTCATGATCTCAACAGTTCACTCTTAAAAAATTTTGTTTTTCGTAGACCATTACTAAAGTTGTCTTTGGAAGAGTTTTTCATTTGTAATTGATAAAGAGGTTGCACTAACATAATGTGAAACGTGAAGTTAAAGTTAGATCATGTTTGAATTCATAAAAAATAAACAAACTTTTAGAGTCCACTAGAGAAAAAAAGGCTACAATTTTATTGATAAATTGAATTCTTCCATCAAATAATAATTAGAAAGTCTATTTATAAAGCTTGAGAATCTCATTTAAGCTATAGGAAAATTAAAGCTAAATAAGAATCTTAAAGAAAATAGAAAAAAATAAAAATTACAATTCAATAATAAATCCTACAATAATTAGAATTGCAAAATAAAGCTTGCGCGACAGTTTTCCCTGCATGTATGGTGCTACTACAAATATGTACCCAAAAACCATGTTCGCTGTAAGAAAAGAAAAATGTAACAGTTAAACAAAAGTTAATAAAGAGAATGGTTGGTAAAAGGTGTGAATAATGTCAAAAGTTAATAAAGAGAATGGTTGGCGAAAGGTGTGAATGATTTCAAAAGTTAATAAAGAGAATGGTTGGGGAAAGGTGTGAATAATTTCAAAAGTTAATAAAGAGAATGATTGGTGAAAGGTGTGAATAATTTCTTGGAAAGAGAACTGGAATACAAGGAAGCATCCCAGATAATTAGACGTTCTTGATATGATCTTTGATGTAGTGTAAGAGAATGGAAAGTGCTCAAAAAGTGAGAAGAAATAGAGGGCCATTAAAAGTTGACAACCACAATACATGTACTGTTGCTTGATGCTTAACCTACAACACTATTACTCAATTTCCTACTCCTTACCATTCATATCAGTCCATCTTAATTTGTGACCTTAGAATTCTCAAGATTCTCCACCCATTCAAAATCCAAAATTCAAATAAAGCTTACTCTCCCACACTATCATTTCAATACATTTCTTGCTTCCCATTTCAAACAAACCCAACATAAAAAAAACCACTAAATCTTTCTTTCTTACTTAGCTTGCTTGCTTAACACCTTATATCAAATCCATATATCATCATGGGTGGCAACAACAGACAAAACAAGAAGTCTTCTTCTCTTTCTTTCTCTTCGGCCTTCAACATCTTCAAGTACAGGATGCCTCCAAGAATAGACGGCAACCTATCCAATCCAACAAGGGTCTTTCATAGTGATGAAGACGGCAGAGGCCCATGTGGAGTTGCTGATCCTCAAATTAACTCTAAGACCTCGGCTTTCATTGCTCGTTTCCATGCCATTCGTTTTTCAGAATCCGAGCGCCAAATTTATCAACCTCCTGCTGCTGGACAGACCTAATCATACATCAAAAACTTCAATTCTTCAATTCTTCTTCTTCTTCTTCTTCAGTGTCTGTTTCTGTAATAGCGTTCATATATGTTTTTTTTAATGAATGTTGTAAGTAGAGCTAGTTTTTGCATTCTAATGAATAAAGACAGTAATTTCAATATTTGTATTTAATTATCTGACTTCAAGATTCATGTTCTTGATTGTTTTAGTCGTCTAATTTGTGTTGCTATAATATAAAATATATGGATGGAGCAGTAGAAAAAGAAACAGTTAAATCCGAATAGATATATTCTTACATAAACATATATTATATGCTCTACTCTACTGTAGGTTTCTTCACGGTATCATTTTCAGTTCTAAAGATACTTGTTCTGTGTAGTATCTACACAGAAAAAAAAACAAAGAAGAAAGAAACACAATAGTGGCATGCACTGTTAGGTATGGTTACATTATTATCAGAAACAGAGGTAAGTGGCAGAAACAGAAACAGAAACAGCAAGATATGTTGTAGGAACTGTATGGGTCAGATTTAAGTACAGTAAGTGAAAGCTCGTCTATAACATATATATGCTCATGCCACAACTTGGCTTTTAACTAACTATACACTGGAAATCCATGGCACTTGACTTCATTAGAGTTTGCTTGATTTCCTGAACTTAATTTTTCATGTCAATAATTTTGCTGTTGTATGGATCTTCATGAATGGAAAGCTGGGAAGATGCTTGATTTGAAAGAGAGTATAGTAATTATTCTTATTCCTTTTAATTCTGGAATCTAATTTATTTCCAAGAAGAGGGGTTGTGGTAAATACTCACTTTTTGTTGTTTTTTCTTTTATTTTGGTTGAATTGTATTCTTTCTTTCCCAAATAACTCTCTTTACCAATTAATATTGGCTCAAGTGGTGAAAAAATATGCTCTCTTGTTGACTGATACGAATGGGTAAGGACTCAGAAATTGCGTAGTAATAGTATTGTAGGTTAAGCATTAAGCAAAAGCACATGCATTGTGGTCCGCAACTTTTGATGGCCCTCTCTATTTCTTCTTTTTCACTTTTCAAATCTTTCATGTCACTTACGCTACATTAATTCTATTGAAAGATCAGTTGAAGAATTAGGGATGTCCATTCTCCATTGTCTAATTGTCTGGATGCTTCCTTGTATTTTTCATTCTCATGATTCACACATTTCGCCATTCTCTTTATTATTACC
>CATIWR010263784.1:0-27908 GCA_949677035.1 Omphalea diandra | reverse complement strand
TATATATATATATAAAGCCAAGGAAAAAACAAGCTAACATGTTGATGTGACAAAATTTCATTGAGTTTGGCTTTGTTGAGGTTACATGGCAAAGAGTATATTGATTGATTGATTCGTTAATTCATTCATTTATTGATTTATAATGTTATATTAATTAATCTTTAACTCATTCATTTATTGATTCATTAATATGTTTTTTTTATTTAAGTAACTTCTTATTGCATTAATTCTTGTAAATGTAACTATATTCTTAAAAATATATTACTGTTTGATCTGTATATCGATACTTGGATTTCATAGTAAATATAAGTTAATTGTCTTTTAATGTGATACTCATTAGTTACGAAATAATTTTAACAAAATGAAATAATTTGATCTTATTTTAAATAGTCAAATATAAATTAATTGATTTATTTATTTTCTTTGAATTTATAGGAAACAAATAATTTATTTAAATTTTAGCAATTATAATTATAAATAAATTTTGCATGAATTTAGTAAGAGTGTAACATTTGAAATGATAACTTATCATATAGACATATTAAGAAATTTATCAAGTTTGTCATAAAATTTATTTATGATAAATGTTTATGATCTGTTAAATTAATATTAATAAATAAGTGACTAACAACTCTATTCTATTATTATTGTATTATATTAATTAATTGAAAAACTATAAATAACTAATTAAAAAGAAAATATATAAAAGAAATAAAATATAAACAATGAAAGAAAAATATTTTTAAAAAATAAAAAAATAAATTATTTATCTAAATTAAATGATAAAAATATAAAATAATTTAAATAATATTAACTTAAAAATTATTTGTTTAGATATTTTTATATCTAAAATAAAAATAAGATAACAATTTTCTTAATTATTCTATAAAAAAATTTTACACTACAATTTGTACAATGCACGAGTTTGCGATTAGTTACCCTAATAAAGTCATTGTTGAGATAGTTATAAAAATATAAACTGCAAAAAAAAAAAAAAAAACCAATACTTATCATAGAAATCAAATATGAAAACTTTATGTTAGTGTAGGAATACAAAAATCAAATTTTGTTATAATATATTAAATAATATATTATTTGATTGAGTATTCAGTTGCATTAGTGCCATTGATTTTATTTACATGAGAAATATAAATTTATTACATTTTATAAGATATTAAAAATTAATGAAAATCTAATAATATCTATAAAAGTCTATTAATGTCTACAAATATTTTTTTTTTAAAATAAAGTCTTTGAAAGTAATTAATAAATTTACAAACTATACAAAATTGTTAAAATCTATAAAATCTGTAAAAATTATTCATTTAAAAATATCTGTAAATGTCTTTAAAAGTTTTAATTGAATACACCATTCTAAATGTGATTGAGATTTATTCATATATATATATATATGTGTGTGTGTG
Organism: Omphalea diandra; assembly: GCA_949677035.1. Classification (NCBI taxonomy): domain Eukaryota; kingdom Viridiplantae; phylum Streptophyta; class Magnoliopsida; order Malpighiales; family Euphorbiaceae; genus Omphalea; species Omphalea diandra. The sequence continues at coordinate 26,484 of CATIWR010263784.1, read as the reverse complement.
TGTGTGTTGACAATATATTTAACCATTCTATTTTTCTTTTTCCTCTTTATGTAGTTTCTCAATAGACTCTTAGAGAGTATTTGGAATATGAAATGAGAATTCTTAACCCTTTGTTCAAGATTGACTTAGAATTTATTGTGGTTGATTTTATATTTTGTGTTTCATTGTTGACAATAATTTTTTGCCTCATATGCCAACATTGGAGATTCGTGAGGTTCGTAAATATTTGTTTGTTCGATTTGATTAAAATGTGGTTGCAGAATTATGTGTATTAATATGATAATAATTAAATATATTCGAGAATGATTATGAAATTTGTGAATTATGATGAACTTTAAGAAAGTTAACTATTTTGCTCTTAAAGAAAAATATATATTTGGTTTGAATGAAATTTAATTGTTGGTCATTTTGTGGGTTTGGAAAAAAAATATTCAATTAGTTTGATGATTTCCTTAGGTTTTTAAGAACTACTTAACTACAACTTTTATTGACATTGAATATGAATTTTAACTTTTTGGATGATAAAGTAACTGAAACATGAGCATGAATAATAATAAAAAAAAAGTACTTTTGGCATTAAAATTTGATAGTTATGCACTTGAGAGGCATAAGAATGTCTTTAAATCTTTAACTATCATCATAAAAAATGTAGCTAGATGAGAAGAGGGTGAATAGGGCGAAGTGTTATAGAGTAACTTTCCATTGTAGAATATGCACCTAGGATAACCTTTTATAAAATTTGATAACGGGTCCTTAGCTTCAGCGTGAAGAGACTTTGCAATGTAATCTAGTCATATCCACAACTTGGTTGTAATGTATTGTCTTAGGCTGCCACTATTGTATTCCATTTGAGGACATTAAATTCAATTTTCATTAATATAGTTTAAGTAAGAAACTGTGCAATATTTATCATGTTGCAATCTTGGAATTGTCCATTGGCCTTTAAAATCTTATCTTGGCTTTCATTCTATTGGTTTCTACTAGGTGTATATCCTTTTCTTTCTACTTAACTATCATCTTCATTTTTTTTTCTCAATTGTCATATTACTATTAATAATAAAATGATTATGTAATTTGATTTAAGTTTTCTAAAAATAGCACATATAATGTAAAAGAAGACGTGAAAGGCAATTTTTGAGATTTTGTATCTGAAAATATGTTGCATGTGTTGTATTTGAATTTTTGGTTAGAGAATAAAACAAATTTTTAAATTTTTTATGGGTATATGTTTCCCTGTTTACTTTTATTAATTGTCATCTTCATCTACTTGATTTTGGAATCTATTAGTTTATGCTATTGATTTTTAATGTTTAGCTCTATTTTTTGACACTATATATTTTTAAATAATTTCTCACAACATCGGTGTGAGGAAAAGGAGCAAATGATGATGATGATGGTAATGTCGACTTGGCCATATCTCTACTAAGAAATTGATTATAGAAAAATACACATTAAAAAGGAGAAGATGATGATGATGTCAACTTAGCCCATAACTATAATGAGATCAAATGAGTAGGAATTTCTATCTTTGCTAAGAAATTGATTATAGAAAATACACATTCTTATGTATTTTGTAAGTACTAAATTTAAATTTTCCCTTTTTTTACTTTTGAGAATAAAAGACTTCACTACTGTTAAAGTTTTTCTCAGATATTTTTCTTTCTTCCTACACTTTAAATATGTTTCCTTTTCCTTTTCTTTTTTGTAGATTTTTATTTTTGTTGGACAAATATAATAGAAAATTTCATAAATAATGCGATTCGTGGAATTTTTTTATAGTCTTCTTTCGGTGCTTTTTTTTTTGTAGGTCGTATTTGCTTGCTTTTTCATCTGTAGAGGGGTTTTTTTTTTTCAATTTTAGATATCTCAGGTTCTCTAGAGAAGATTGTATCTTGGTTTAAATATTTTATTTCTTTCGGAGTGTATATTTTAATGTTAGTGTGATTATTCCTCTTTCTAAAGGAATTAAGTTTTCTTATAATATTTATGGATTTTTTGAATGGTCTCCTCCTTTAGCTTATCATCTAAAGTAATGACTTTAGGTTTTTTTTTTTTATATTCTAAATTATAAAACTTCAAGTATTAGAGGTTTGATATTATGATATGACCATAAGTTTGTGTTTGCAATATGTACAATTTATTTTGTCTTACTTTTAGTGATGTATATGTTTGGATTCACCTTTGCTTAAATATACCATTTTATGTTTTTAATTTGTGATTTTCTTTTCTTCCATGATTTTCTTATTTGTTATGATATCAAATTCAACAAGTATTTCATTTTCTATTACTCTTTGTAAGTTGTTGATGTTTTGTTTTTTTTTTTGGAGATATTTTGTGAGGTTAAGTTCTTTTCTTTTTTTTATTGAATTTTATTAGTATTTAATTGATTTTTGTTATAGTCCTGAAGGTTAAAATTTGCTAAACCAATGATGATGTTGGGTAATTATTATTATTATTATTTTATTATATATTTTTTGTACATTTTGCTTTTTATTTATATGGCCAACATTAGGTCTATTTGTTGGTTTTTAGGTAATTTTATTTTTCTTTTATTGTTGTGGTTATGTACTACAATATCTAGATTTTGCTACATTCAAATAAATGGGGGACTTTGTTGTTGTAATTATTTTTCTTTTTTTTATTAAAGTCTAAACAAAAAGATTTACTACCTAAATCACATCAGTTGAACATTTTTTAGTATATTTGACATCTTATAGCAATGTTAATAAGAATTGCAATTGTGATATCTATAAGATGAGGTGAGACATGGAAACAAAAATGATTTAGCTATGTAAGTGTTAATGAAAAGGGTGATATGATAGGTACTTTTGAAATTATTTTATATTTTTATAATTATTTTTAAAATAAAATTATTTAATGAGATAAATCTATTTATACTGATAGATTAGAAATAAATTAATATTTTGTTAATATTTTTAATATATTAGTATTTTAAATGAACTACTATTTGTTTTATTAATTTATTTTGAACCAACATTTGTGGTTTCCCTTGTAGCTATATCATGCCATTAAAATGCATGAGAATACAAATCAATTGTATGATAATGAAGCAATGGGTGTTATGTTTTCAACAAAAGATGATTGCCATAAAGTGTGTATTTTGTTTATATGTTATAGATTTGTCAATGGAACAATGGGTGTTATTTTGTTTTCTTATTATGTGTGTTTATATGTTACAAATTTGTCATTGCCATAAAGTGCTTTTTTTTTTTTTTTATCAAGATATTCTTTATATTGATTGTACTGCTCATGAAGTATATTTTGTTTTCTCATTATGTGTATTTGTATGTTATGGATTTCAATGCCATGAAATGCCTTTTATTAGTTTTCCTTTGTCTTAAAGTATGTTTATATATAATTAGCTATGCATAGAGATGCCATATGTTTACATTGTGATAAATTATATTAACTTATACTTTGTTCTTTTCATTTGTATTTATGTATCATTAGTTATGATTATACAATAAAAGTGAGTTGTAATTACCATAGTGCAATTGCATAAGGTAATTTTGTAATTTGATTATTCTCTAAGATCAGTTATGAATGTTCCTTACTTATAGTGTGGAAAGTGGTGGAATTTCTTAAAATTTTGCTTCTGTTACATAACCTTATTGCCAACCTACCATCTTTCATCCTTTTCTCCTCAATACGATGTTGTTATCATGTGACTTTAAGGGGGGTAATTTTGTTTTTTTAATTAACTGGTATGTTGCCTTAGACTAAGCATGGTTTTTTTTTCCATTCTTCAATTTGCTTCTCTTTTCTTCTCTTCTTTATTTCATTATGCTTTCCTTCTTCATCTTTTAATTAAATTGTTCTAATCAAGCGATCATGAAGAAATGGAGGAAGATTTGGCCAACAAGTCTATGGGATTTGTAGAAGCTACTCACTTGATTCTCATGTTTTCGACTCCACAATCTCTAATTCATTATAAGCAAGGAGTTTCACATCAACTGACACCGGGTCAACATAGCCACCATCAGTAATTATAATAGATCACTAGCTTTGCCCCCCCCCTCCCCAAACCTAATGCCTTTATAGCAACATATGGTTGCTTCCTATATCACTATCAGCCTCTACTCCAATACTTTCTTCAATAGATCTGCCTCCTTTTATTGTTAGTGACATTTAGTAGGTAATTTAGTTTTTTAAAATTTATTTTTTATTTTTGTATTATATAAATTGCACATATATGACTAGAGAATTATGTCATCTCAAACTGAATCCACTTAAAACACAAATTTCTTTTCTTTTTGGCACCTTCTACTTTGAAGCTAAACCTCATAATTTATTTCTTGCTACTGTATTTTCCAAAGCTTTAAATATAATGCTTTAAATGGTTTTATTTTTCATCCTTATCAATTACTTTATATCCATAATAGTTTTAACCCAATAGAGAAATACTAGTGATGTTGTTGATAATGAAAATGTCGACCACAAGTAGTAGTAACAAATGGAGATTACCAATAAGACAAGAATGCTTCACCAGGTCTTTCTACTGTCTTTGCTATTGCTATGCATGTTTTTTAGTTTACTTATTTCTTAAAGCTTCTATCCAATTTGGTTTAAGAAGAAGAGAACTTAAATGATAAGAACATGTAAGGCAAACATGTCAATGCATAACTCATTAAAGAAAACACATTTGTCTGTTGTAAAAAGGAAAGAAATCAACTTCTACAGAGCAAAGATGAGTATCAAATCAATGAATTTCCTAGCCACTTGTCCGAAATTCAAGCTATGTTAAACATAAAAGCTTAGAAAATTTTGAATCCATTTATGACAAAACATATAAGTACTTTTTACCAAAGCTTTAACTATTAAATTTTGAAGTAGCTCTTATACTAGACTCAAAAGTTCTTCTAACACAAAGGCATTATACTATTGAAATACCTTGTTACAAGGCCAACTTATCCTCATCTTTCCCTCTTTCTTTAAGATTAAAAAGTGGAATTCTCATTATTAAATTCTAACACTTAATCATTGGTTAAGTTCAAAATGGTCAATGATATATATAGAGCCTATATGCTTTTTTAAATGGGTTTATGTGAGTTATATATGTATATGTATATTCCAAAGCTTATGCAGTCTTTAAGTTTTGGTGAAGAATTAGAAAAGTTGGAAGTTTTTTTCCCTAAAATAAAAAATGCAAAATATGATAATAATTGAAGGGTTTTTTAATTATCATATTAATGGGACAATTTACTGGCCTATGTAATTGTAATTAAAGATTGCCTTGGGTGGCTAAAGGACCGACCATAAAAAGAAAATTTACATAAAATGAATACAATTTTAACATCTTGAGATGTTAGGAGCTTAGTTTGTTTAAAATTATTACTAAAGAAATTAAATTTAAAGAATTTGCTCTTTTTTTCTACCCCCTCCATTTATATATCTGACTCAATTTCATTGTCTTGAAAAACTCTAAAGATTTTCCTATTTGTGAAATGACTTAATCTTTACAAGCACTTTATGACTAATAACCATCTTAAGTATGTTTAATTTTCAAAATGTTGTTTTCTAATCTTTCTTTCTTTTTTTTTTTTGGAGGGTAGGGATTGGTGAGGATTTGATGATCTTAATATTTAGTTTTAAGATTTGGAGATCCTAGAGTGCCAAAATGGGCACTTTTCAAGTATTTACCATTTGATTCTTACAACTTCTACTAGACCTGGTTAGCTCTTTGAATATTATATTGTAGTAATATTACTTAGTAGTTATTAATAATTTTTAATGATTGCTTTAAAATATTGAACATCTATAGACTTATCATGGAATGATGCATCTTTTGAAGCTCTTTGTTTGCTATGACTAAAAAGCTATTTCTATTAAAACCATTTGATGATATCTAACTTGAAGGATCTTTTCGGATGTCTAATTTTAAATAATGAAGAATTCATTTTGTTGAAAAGATAAGGCCCTAATCAAGACAAATTCTTTTGTCAAATTAATGTGGAGATTCTACTAGATTTCTTTAGTATCCTAGATTTTTTTCCCCTTTTTTAAAGGCAAGCATTCTATGCAACAATGCATTTCAATCAATGAATTGTATAACTAATCAATTTTATTTTAACTTTACAACTTTCATGATGAATTGTGTGGTGCGGAATACAACTGATTCTAAACCATTTTTAAAGGCTAACATGAAGCTAAACATCACACTTGAGGTTTTTAATATTTCATTTATAGGTCATGATGGTTGCTTAGAAGTTTTGTGCTTTATTTTCATAATTACTTAGATGTCATTGCTTATAGCAGTCTGCTTATATTAATTATCATGTAATATTTTTTCCCATAGCAATGCATACGTATTCACCTAGTTTAGATACTATAATATGCATACCACATATGAGAATTTACTATGCAACTATAAAACATCATATCTATTTTAAAGTGCCCCAAATGCAATGGTGTAAATGTAATTGTCATGCTTATCAAATGTGCATATCTAAGTGATTATTTATTCAATGCATATTTTCATGTGGGATTGCAAATTATTTATTTAATGAATATGTTCATGTAGTATTATAAATGAAGGAGCATAGGGATGTTATATGTTCTTCCCCTCTTATAAAGAATTTCATCCTTAAAATTCAATACCTATAAAAACAAATATGGATATTATCATTTCATGTTCTTTTCGATTTTCCATGTGGCCTTTTCTTGTGAGTTGTTTCTACATAACACCTTAACCAAAGGGATTTCTCGATTTTGTAACTATTTTATCTTATAACTAATGATTTTCACTAGTTCTTCAACATAATTTATATCATCTACAATTCTTATTATTGGATCCCTAAGTATATATGTAAGATTAGGCCCATAAGTATATGTGTAAGATTAGGCCCATACTTTCTGAGCATTTACATGAAATACATCATGAATCTGAGCCATCTATGGTGGTAGTGCTAACCTATAAGCTAATGGATGATTCTATCTAGGATCTCATATGGCCTTATATTTCGAGGACTTAGTTTCTCCTTTTTGCCAAATTGAATTATTCCTTTCTATGGTGAAAATCAGAGGAACACTTTATCTTTTACCTTACATTCCATTTCTCTCTTGTGTTGGATTGCACGACTCTTTTGCATACCTTGTGTTACTTTAAGTTTGCTCTTAATTACTTTTATCTTGTCCATAATGTCTTGCACTAATTGTGGCCATTCAAAAATACACATCTCTTCTTCATCTCAATAGATATGACTTCAAAATTTTCTTCCAGATAGTGCTTTATATGGTGCCATCTGTATACTACTATGATAATGATTATTATAAGTAAATTTAATTAATGCAATATATTCATCCCATGCATCTTTAAACTCTATCATACAAGCTCGAAACATATCTTCAAGTGTTTGAATTATCTTTTCTTATTGTCCATTTATGTGAGGATGAAAAGAAATACTAAAACTCAACTTAATACCTAAGGCTTGTTGCAAACTCACCCAAAATTGAGATATAAATTGCAGATCTTTATCTGATAGAATAGACACTGACGCACGATCTAATTTAAGAATTTCATCCATATATTTCTTGACCAAGTACTTAAGTGAACTACTCCATTGAATAAGCAAAAGTAAGATGACTCAATTAGTCAGTCTATGTAGCATCATTCTTCTTCAAAGTTCTTAATAACCCATACATAAAATCCATGGTTATTCTCTCCCATTTCCATTCCAGAATTGATAATGATTTCAATTTTTCAACTGGTGCTTGATGTTCTGTTTTGATTTGCTAACAAATCAAATATTTCAAATCATAGGCTGTCACATTTTTCTTCATTATGCCAATAAAAACGAGATCGTAAGGTATTATACATTTTCTTCATTCCTAGATGCTTGGCATATAGAGCATTATGTGCTTCTTCTAGGATTTCTTTATACAAGTTATCTATATTAGACACACAAATATGGATCCCAACATTAATGCATAATTTCAAATATCAAAATTTGTGTTTCTTCCTTGTTTTACCCTTTTAATCTTTTCTTTTTCACTTCAAATCCTTTCCTTGTGCGTGTTTAATTCTATCATGTAACATTGATCTCACTGGAAAGCTAACAATCAATACTTAATTCTTTTGTATGTTTAGTTCCATGTTCATAACTCGTAACATAATTAAATAAGACAGTGGAAATATCAGTAAATAAGTTATACTACTTCTTGATTTCCTAGTCAAAGCATCTACTATCATATTCGCTTTCTCTAAATGATATTCATTAGTGCAATCATAATCTTTTAATACTTTTAACCATTGCCTTTGTCTCTTGTTTAATTCTTTCTAGCTCAATAAATGCTTTAAACTCTTGTGATTTATAAATATCTTAAAAGTTTCTTTGTATAAGTAATGCCTCTATAGTTTCAATGCAAAGATGACAACAACAAGTTCCAAGTCATGTAATGGATAAAGTAATTCATATGGCTTCAATTGTCTAAATGCATATGCAATTACCTTGGCATGTTGCATTAAAAGACATCCCAAACCTTAATGAGAGGCATCACTATAAACTACAAATCCTCCATTAATTATAGGAAATGTTAACATTAGAGCAAATGTTAATTTGTTTTTTAATTCATCAAAACTCTCCTAACATACTTTAGATAACTAAATGCGATATTTTTCTAAAGTAACTTGGTCAAAGGAGTAGCTATCAGTGAAAAACCTTCAACAAATCAATGATAATGCCTAGCTAAGAAACCTCAGACTTTCATATCACTCTTAAAGTTTTCATCTCACTACTGCTTTAATTTTTTTTGGATCCACCTTTATGCCCTATTCAAAAACTACATGTCCAAAAATACCATATGATCAATCCAAAACTCACATTTGCTTAATTTAATGGATAACTGATTTTTTTCTCAAAATTTATAATACCATTCTTAGATGTTGTTCATGCTCCTTTTTGCTTCTTAAATACACTAGTATATCATTAGTGAACACAATTACAAGTCTTTCAAAGTAAGGTTGAAACACCTTATTCATATGAGCCATAAATGCAGCTATTGTATTGGTTAAACCAAATGGCATCACCAAAAATTCATATTGTCCATAGTTGGTTCAAAAAGTAATCTTTGGTACATTTAAGTCTTAAATTTTAAGTTGATAATAGGTTGATTTCAAATCAATTTTAGAAAATGTTTGTGCTCCTTATAATAGATCAACAAATCATCTATTCTTGGTAAAGGATATTTATTCTTCAATGTGACCCGATATCATTATCCAATCTTTCTTTTTAATAAATAATAATGAAGCACCTCAAGATGACACACTATATGTAAAGAATCCCTTATCAAGTAGTTCTTGTAATTGAGTATTTGATTCTCTCAACTTAACTAGATTCATCCTATAAGTTGAAATGGATATTGGTGTTGTCCTCATAATTAACTCAATTGTGAATTCTGTATCCTTATTAAGTGGCAAACCATATAAATCAATTAGAAATACATCTGAAATCTCATTAAAAATTGGAATGTCTTTGAGTAATTCATCCATAAACATTATGTCACATGTGCTAGATAGGCTTCACAACCCTCTTTAATCATTTAAAAAGCCTTATTAGCATAAGCTAGGCATACAGGTACAATTTGTCTTTCCCTTTGAAACACAACCCTTATTTGATTTAGAGATTTTAAAACACCCTCCTTAGTAAAACAATTTACTGTTACATGATATTTGTTCGACCAATCCATACCCAGTATCACATCAAATTCACAGATTTGCAATAGTACTTAATGAACATTAAACTTATCGCCATCAATACAAATCAAACAATCTTAACACAACTTATACAAAATCTTCACATCTCTTAAAAGAGTACTCATATTTAGGTTAAAACCTTGAGGCTTATGTTTACTACACAATTAGGATGCAATGTTCAATGACAACAAAACCAAAGTGCAAGGAGGGATTTATGTTCGAAATATAATGCTCTTTTGTCAATCATGAATGGAAAAGATTGTGAGAGGTTTCTTTCACTTAACTTTATAGTTCATGTTCTTATAGATTCTTGGATAAGCCTACTCTTGTTCAATTAGGGATGAACAAGAGGGTTAAAGAGATGTATAGGAGATTAGGGTGGACTAAGTTTGCTTTTACACCACTTAGAACTTATAATAGGCTTAACCTTGGGTTTTTCACTACACTACACTATAATAAACTTTGATTATCCTAGTTAGTCTATCTTGGCTTTTAGACTTTTTGGGAAGGAATAAACAATCAATCATAATGTTATGAATAGGTTTTTGAGTTTCAAAGGGGGTTGGATGTGTGATCACCCTAAGACTTTCAATGCTACCACTTTTTAGTACTCGTTTTCAGGCATCTTCATCATAACCTATGACCAAGCCTCTAATAAAGCCATTAGAGATATATGTTATATTCTTTTCCATAAGTTCATATCCTTTGCCATTTTTGGGAAGGATGGAGTCCCTAAGGTATCAAAAGCTATTCTTTTCATGGTTTGTTGAGAATAAAATGAAAGTTTCAACAAACTATCAATTTTCCAAAACTTAATGAGCATGGTGAAACACCTTAGGTAAGTGGTAGAATTAGGACATATTATTACAGGTTTGGTTATGTTTTTAACCAATTTTGATCCCATACAAACTGATAAAGAGCCTTTGCTTAGCATGGAAAGTTTGTAGTCATAATAAGATAGGAAGAGCCTAGGTGGACCAAGCTAAAAAAGATAAGAGGAGAGGCAAATAACAATATGGCATCAGAATGGGAAGATTTTCTTAAGAGAATGAGGATAGTCATGATGATGAGTCTATTGAAGCACTTTCTAGACCTCTTCCCAATTGACAAGGAGAATGAGCAAGTGCAGGAGAAAAGCCATGACAATAAGTTATTAATTGTTTAAATGTTATGGATGACAGACTTATAAGGATGTAAAGAATTCAAAGCACCAAGACTTCAAGTTGAGACAACATTGTGAGGATGCCAACATTAATTTACCATCACATCCTCATTCTCATTGATTTTATCTATGCACTCTTCTTTGGATGATGTATTTTGGTTTCTTTGGGATGTTATATATGTTTTTGTTATTTTCTTTTATAATGTATAGTGCTTGTTCTTGGTACTAATGATAGTTGATTATTTATGTTGGTTTTAGTACCTTATTTTAGAATAATGATGTATGTTATGATGTTTATAATTTAATTATGTTTTCATTTGCATTTTCTTGTTTATGTTAGTTATTTTCTATTTTCTTTTTCTTTTAACCTTGTGATTGGATGGTTAATTCTCTTATTTTCTCTAGTGCTAATTGAAAATGTAGACCAGTTGCTTCAGGAAAATTTAGATACTACCAATCTTACACTAAGATGAGAGGGGAGTATTTCTTTTCATATTACCTCTCTTATGTTTTGCGCTTAAGGATGCATGTCATTGAGGACAATGCCATATTTAAGTATAAGGGAAAGGATTATGATAATTATTCTTTGACCTATACACATTGCTAAATAGTACTCAAATTTTTTCATTATTTTTTGCACAGATATATGACATTGCTTGGCTTTATTTAATACTCACTATGAGTTAATTACAAAAGACGATGTCATTCTTTGGATGTATATGTGAGCGCTAGAGTGATTTTCACGGTTGCTTTCAAACTAGAGTAATCTTATTTACAACTCATTCTTTTTATTGATTTTTAGGGGATCAAGAGGATGGGGTCATACATTGGTAATAACCCCTAATAATGCCACATGAGTTGAATCAACAGGGAACCTTGAGGCTTCGAGTAAGGTAGGAGCCCTTTTTCCAAAATTATGGTCAATGTGGGACCAAGATAGGATACGTAATACATTGGCACCATCTTTAGTTGAAATGTTGAGTCACTACCCAAATTTGGTCAAGATAAAAATGCAACTAAGGACAAAATTTGATCCTGTTTAAGTCATTTAAAAGACCCAATCAGTCTTCACCTTATCAGAAATTAGGTTTAAGAATTGAGTATGACTTGGGGATGAGGTTAGACACCACAAATCGCCTGGATTTAAGGATTCGACCTTCTAGCATCTTTGGTTTACAGTTTATTATTTTAGTCTCATTATTTGTTAATCGGATTATTAATCCTAAGCAGGTTTCTAACACATTTCAATCAAACATATCATCAAAGCATTACAAGCATTCTCATGAGGAGGGGGTAAATTATTAAAAGAGAGTTCATGCATAATTAACAATCTCAAACATGCATAATTAAAATCACCATGCACACATATAGTCACCTACACACAAAAACCAAATAGGTTACTTACCATAAAAAAGATAAAATAACAAAGTAAAAGCATAATGAAATACAACTAATGATACAAACGTGGGTAACTTGTGCCAAACCCGTATTCAGTGTTTTACCTTTGCCCAAGGAACATTCAAGAATCAAGTAAAAACTTTAATTTCCAACTAGACCTTTAGATAACTTTTATTTAACAACCTAAGTTACAAAGAATCAAAGGGTGTTTAATATCCAAACCTAAAAAGAATTGGCCAATTTTAAGTTTACAATTAAATAACCTTGAAAAGCTACTTAAGCCTTCAGTCAAATAACCTCACTATGTTCTTTTAAGAACCAAAGAAAATAACAATTTCTCATAGGAAAATTTGTATTATATTGATAAAAATGGAGTGTCCAAAACATGGTTTGAATGGCCTAGTTATAGGCATCATAATGTTTCACTAGTTATGAATAAAAGATATAAATCCTAGTCTAGAAATAAGAAACAAACTAAATAGGACTATAATCATCTTCCTAAAACATTAGCTAATAACACTAATGAAGAAGGAATTATAATCCTATACTAAATAAGAAGTAAGAATTCAGTTAAGAAATGAAGGGAATAATATTATAGAGATCTTGCATATCTTGGAAGATATTTGACTTGACTTAATGATCTCCTTATAATATGTGTCGCCTCCCCTCTTTAGGAATATTGTTCTTCCACTAAAAGATGCTTGAAATATTCTTAAAAGCTTTTTAAACCTTCTATAACTTTCATGATACTTTCTAGATCATGTTTGTGTAATTTTCTCCATTTGTAGAGTTGGATTTGTAGAGTTTATTTTGAGGATCTACACATGAAATAGAAGTGCAAAAATGTCCATTTTGGCTTGAGAAGATTCACTAATTCTCTAAGACTTACTTTCTTGACTTTCTCTTGCACGAACATTCCTAAAGCTTCTTTAAACTTCCTGAGGCTTGCCCTTATTATTGGTCCTTTTGATTTGAAGTGTTTCTTCTTGTTTAATGGTTCTTTGACTTGCATAAGTTCCTCATTCTTCAACAAGATTCGTTCTCGAATCATGTACCTCACCAAAATCAAAAGAGATAAATCATAAACATTAAAAGTAGCACTAGCCTCACCAAAATCAAAAGAAGTTAAGTCAGAAACATTAAAAGTAACACTAACTCCATATTCACTAGGTAAGTCTATTTTATAAGCATGATCGTTAATCTTTTCTAAAACTTTAAATGGTCCATCACCCCTTGGGTTCAATCTAGTTTTTCTTTGATTATAAAATCTTTCCTTCCTAAAATGCACCCAAACCCAATCACCAGGTTCAAACATAAGTTTTATATGCCCCTTATTAGCATATTTAACAACTTGTTCATTCCTTTTATCAATGTTTATGTGAACTTTTTCAAGTAAAGATTTGATAAATTCAGCCTTCTTTTTGCCATCCAAATCCATTCACATATCTAAAGGTAAAGGAAATAAGACCAAAGGACTTAATGGAACAAAATCATAAATAATCTCAAAAGGATAAAAATGAGTAGATGAATGCACACTTTGGTTATATGTAAATTTAATATGTGGCGAACAATCTTCTCATGTTTTCAAGTTCTTTTTAACTAAAACAAGTAACAATTATCTTAAAGTTCTATGAACAACATAGTTTTATCCATCAGTTTATGAGTGACAAGTAAAAAACACCAATTTGGTTCCTAATTTTCCCTATAAAGTTTTTGAAAAGAAACTCAAAAATTTTGTATCCCTATCACTAAAAATAGTTTTAGGCATACCTTGCAATCTCATAATTTCTTCGAAAAACAAGTTTGCAACACTAATGACATCATCGATTTTATGACATGGGATAAAATGTACCATTTTAGAAAATCTATCAACCATAATAAAAATTGAATCATTACCCTTTTTAGACCTAGGCAAACCCAAAACAAAGTCTATTGAAATATCAATCTAAGGCATCTTAGGAATAGGTAAAGGCATATACATTCCATGTGGTTTATATTTGGACTTAGCTTGTTTAAATGCAGTGCATTCATTACAAATTTTAAATGCAGTGCATTCATCACAAATATTTTGCTCTTCCAATCGCATATTTGACCAATAAAAGTGTTCATGCAAAACAATCAAACTCTTTTGCACCCCAAAGTGACCCATTAATTCCCCTCCATGTGCTTCCCTCATAAGTAACTCATGCAAAGAACAATTAGAAATACATAATTTGTTATCTTTAAATAAGAATCCTTCATGCCTAAGTACTTTTCAAAGCAATATTTTTGTATGCAACATAGAATTTGCTAAAGTCATGGTCTTTTACATATAAATCTTTGATGTATTCAAATCCCAAAAGCTAGCATCCAAAGTGGAAAGAAGCACATACCTTCAAGATAAAGCATCAACCACAATATATTTTCTTTACCTTGTTTATACCTTATGACATATGGAAAAGATTCTATCAACTCATTCCATTTGGCATGTCTTTTATTGAGCTTTTATTGGCCCTTTAGGTACTTCAAACTTTCATGGTTAATATGTATGGCAAATTCTTTAGGCCAAAGGTAGTGTTGCCATATTTTTAGTGCTCTCACCAAAGTATACATCTTGTCATAGGTAGGGTAGTTCAAAGATGCTCTATCATGTTTTTCACTAAAATAGGCAATGGTCATGGGGACAATTCCAATTCCTAACCTTGATGCATCGCATTCAGTTTCAAAAGTACTAGAGAAATTAGGCAAAGATAATAAAGGTGCACTAGTTTAAGCAAAAAAAAAAAAAACATTTTTTGTGCATTCCCCTATTTGAAGCTAAGACTTTTCTTTATCGCTTCGGTTAGTGATGTGATTATGGTGCTAAAGTTCTTGACAAAACACCTACAAAAGCTTCCCAATTCATGGAAAGAACACACATCTTCAACATTCTTTAGTGTGGACCACTCCTTATTAGCTTAGATATTTTCTTCATCCACCTCAATTCCTCATCCACTTGCCACAAAACCTAAAAACACAACTTTATTTATATACAAAGAGCACTTTTTAAGGTTAGCTTACAACTTTTCTTTCCTTGAAACATTAAAAACCTACTTAACATGCTCCAAAATGATCATCTAAAGATTTAGAATAGACAATAATGCATCAAAATATACAATTTATTTCCTTAAAACATAAAAAACCAACTTAACATGCTCCAAATGATCATCTGAAAATTTAGAATAGACAAAAATGTCATCAAAATATATAACCACAAAATTACCAAGATAAGCACGCAAAACATGGTTCATTAATCTCATAAAAGTGCTAGGTACATTAATCAAATCAAAAGGCATAATCAACCACTCATATAAACCATATGTTGTTTTAAAAGTTATTTTCCACTCATCTACCTCTCTCATCCTAATTTGATGATACCCAGTTTTAAGATTAATTTTAGAAAACATGTTATCACCATGCAACTCATTAAGTATATCATCAAGCTTAGGAATAAGATGTCTATATTTAACAATGATCTTATATATTGCTTTACAATCAACATACATTCTCTCAGTTCTATTTTTTAGGCATAATTAAAACAGGAACAACATAAGGACTTGTACTCTCCCTTATCAAACATTTCTCCATTAGCTCATCAATTTGCTTTTGAAGCTCCATTGTCTTCTCAGGATTACTCCTCTAGACCGATTTGTCTATTTGGAATTTGAGAGTCCAAAACGAAGTCTATTTGATGTTTTATCCCTCTTAAAGGTGATAGTGCTTTAGGTATTTCTTTAAAAAACAAATCATCATAATCCTGCAAAAGAGAAACAAAGATATTGGGCAAAGAAACTGTTAAGTTATTAGTAAAAAAACATGCCTCCTTGTACAAAATTAAAAACATGGGTATTTGGGCTAAATAGGTTTTCCTCACTTCACTTTCTTTTGCATAAAATCTTTTTTCACACCCTTTCCTTTTGCATACATCTCTTTTTTTGTTTTGTGTATCCACTCTAATATCTCCATTTGCATACACCTCTCTTTTATTTTGTGTATCTGCTATAATCTCTACTTTTGTTTTCACATCTTTTTTATTTTGTGCATCCTTTCTAAGCTCTCTTTTTTCCTCTTTTTCTCATACCCTTCTATGATTTTCTCATAGCTTTTCTTTTGTTGTGCATTTATTTCTTTTTCTCATTTGAGCAAATTCTCTGTCTCCCTCTCTCTCTCTCTCATTACTTTTTGATCTTCATAAATTTGTTTAGGAGATAAAAAAGAAAGTACAATATGTTTCCCATCAAAAGCAAACTCATAAGTATTAAGATATTCATCATGCTTAGCCCTCCTATCAAATTGCCATGGATACCCCAAACAAATATTGCTTGCTTGCATAGGCACCACATCACATAAAATATCATCCTCGTATATGCATATAGAGAAAATTTTTTTAACTTAATTGGCTACTCTAACTTCACCACAATCATTAAGCCATTACAAGTTATAAGGTTTAAGATGTTTAATGATAGGTAAGTTCATCTTTTCAACAAGATAAGTGCTTGTCATATTAGTACAACTACCTCTATCAATAATTAAACCATAAAGGTTACCATTTATCTTACATCTTGCATGCAAAATATTCTCTCTTTGCTCATTATCATCATTTATTTGTGTATTTAAAGATCGCCTAACAACTTGTTAGTTACCTCATTAGGGTCATCATCATCTCTAACATCCTTTAAAAGGGCATCTCGGGGTCGATCTCACAACTATCATCATTATGATCACTAACAATCTCACCATCCCTAAGTATCATGTTCGTTTGTTTAGGCAATCACAGGCCATATGTCCTCTACCTTAGCATTTAAAACATACAATGGAACTTATTCTATTGGGCTTAAGTGGTTCGGCCTTGTTGGGCTTCCCTCATTCCTTTGCTCTTTTGATCAGTTTGGTTTTAGGCTTAATCATAGACGTTTTACCACTTTCAATTTGTTAGTCCAACTAGAAGAAGAAAAATTAGGCTTAGAAGGCTCACCCCTTTATTATTTTTGCACCATTAATGCATTATGGTACAATTCAACTAGGTTTGCAATGTCTCTATTAAGTCCACCAAGAAAATGGACCATTGTTTGCTCCATAGACTCCTCTATTTTAGCATGGATTATTGTTACTTCCAACTCTTATTAGTGTTCTTTCACACTTTTAGAACCTTGCACAAGTCTTTGTACATGGATATGCAAGTCTCTATAATAATGACTTAGCATAACTCTTTTCATTATAACACATTTCATCTCAAGCCAAGTGCAAATATGATTATCACCATATTTTTTTAAAATATATTTCAATTAATCCCACCAAACTAATCATAGTCAACAAACTCAACAACTATAAGTTTTACCATCAAATGCTAATTCCACTTTCTTTTCCGATGCAATATATGTGGGGTCGTTGCTACCAAGGAAGGTTGGGATTTTCATCTTGATACTTCTTAAGTTGCCATCTTGCTTATTTGGCCTTTGGAAACTTTCCTTCATAGAATTGACATCTTCATCTTTATGCATAAGTCTACCATGCCTTACTTGTCTCATAGATGTATTGGTGGTGTTATGGCTAGATTCCATCTTGCCAATTCTCCCCCATTAATTGCTCCATCTCCTTTTGCATAACTTTTCTAAAGAGTTTCCATTCCGAATCACCATTAGGATCAGTCATGATAAGAAAGAACAAAGAAAACCTCATAAAATTCACTCCCTTATTTGTTTAGTCTCGATAGATGTCACTCCCCTTGTGTTTCATAGAAATAGGCTTTTACCTTCTAATGTGCTCACCACTCTTAGTTCTTTTCTTATAGTTCTTTAGGAACTAAAGTTAGTATTATCAAGTTTAAGCTTAATCACAAAGCAAACAAGCAATTTCAAATTAAAATCAACTTTAGAATACAAAGAGAAATAAATGAAAACAAAATGGAAACATATAGAAACAAATGAAAGCAAACAAAAATAAATAAAAACAAGAAAATTCAAGTATGGTAAGAATTAAAGTCACCAAATCACAATTTCAAACTTAGTTTTTACTTTTCTTTCTTTTACTTTTTCCTTTTTCTATGTCTCTTTCTTTTTTTTTTTTTTTTACTTTAGACTTTTTTTTTAATTGAAGCTAAACATAAAGATCACAAACTAGTTGAAATTGAATTGATAGAAATAAAGTGCATTTTTTTCTTAGAAACAAATATTTAGTGACAAAGATGAAAGAAATAATTTTAAGAAAAAGAACACAAAAGCAAATGATTTTGAAGAATAAGAGAAGAGGAAAATGAATAGAGAAGAATAGCAAAAAAGAAAATGATGAGAATAAAAAGAATCAGAAGAACAAAAAAGTAAGAAAAATAAAGGATACATATTTGATTTCAAAGCCTAAGTTCTTATACCAAATGATATGAATGTGAGTAACTTGTTCCAAACCTATATTCAATGTTGTACCTTTACCCAAGGAACGTTTAAAAATCAATCAAAGACATAACTAGACCTCTAGATAACTTGTATATAACAATCTGACCTCTAGATAACTTGTATATAACAATCTAAGTTACAAAGAATTAAAAGGTGTTTAATATCCAAACCTATAAAGAACTAGTCAATTTTAAGTTTAGAATTAAACAAGTTTGCAAAACTACTTAAGCCTTCACTTAAATAACCTTGCCAAGTTCGTTCAAGAACCAAAGAGAAAAACAATTTCTCATAAGAAAATTTGAATTATATTGATAAAAATTGAGTGTCAAAAAAATAGTTTGAATGACTTATTTATAGGCATTGCAATGGTTTACTAACTAGGAATAAAAGATGTAGGTCTTATTTTAGAAATAAGAAACAAACTAAATAGGAATATGGTCATCTTCCTAAAACATTAGCTAATAACACTAATAAAGAAATAATTAAAATGCTACACTAAACAAGAAGAAGAATTCGGTCAAGAAAAGAAGGGAAGAATATTCATAAGATCTTGCATATCTTGGAATATATTTGACTTGATTTTAATGATCTCCTTACCATATGTGCCACCTCCCCTCTTTAGGAATATTGTTCTTCTAATATTCTTGGAAGCTTCTTGGAATGTTTTAAAACTTTCTAAAACCTTCTAGAATATTTTTGTGCAATTTTCTTCATTTGTAGAGTTGGATTTATAGAGTTTATTTTGAGGATCCACATATGAAATAAAAGTGTAAAATGTCCATTTTGCTTTTAAGAAGGTCCACTAAATGCTCAAAGACTTGCTTTCTTGACTTTCTGTTGCATGAACATTCATAAAGCTTCTTTAAACTTCTTGAGTTGTGCCCTTATTATTGGTCTTTTGAGTTTAATAGTTTCTTCTTGTTTAATGGTTCCTTGACTTGCACCAACTAAGCAAAGGGTCTTACTAAATCTCCTCTAAGTTAAAGGGACCTAATCATGTTTCTATGTCTAAGATCAACATAATTCCAACATCATTGGAACATAAAAGGTGATGATAATAACAAATAAAGCAATAAACACATGATCATGAATAATGGAACATAAAATGAATATGGCATGCAGATGCATATGGAGGATGGTAGTGGCCTTAGGGAAATCATTGAATCATTACATAGAGATCCTAGGATGGCTATCATTACATAGAGATCCTAGGATGGTCACATCCTTACTTTAAAATTGCTCAAAAGATCCAAGGCATCCTTATAGGCACCACTAACCATTTCAAGATTAGGATACCCATACATTCATAAGCGAAACTTTTAAAAGGCCAACAACATATGCCATACACTAAACATAAGATATAACAAAAAAGAAGATCATAAAAAATTGATCTTTCTCCTCCAATCTAATAAGGTAGTCATCTTATAAGAAAGAAAATGGAAGGAGTGAACAAGTTAGATAACTAGTCACTCCTTGATACGATCCTAGGCCAACACCTATAGATTGAATAAACAAGTGCACTTATCGAGTATAGTGTAGGAGTATTGAATGTCGATCCCTCAAGGACTAAAAGTACTAGTATTAGCTCTTTCTCTATTATTTAACTAGTAAATTTAAGTAAATTAATTAACTAATTTAAAAACTAAAATAAATTAATTTGATAAACTACAACAATGAAAATATGAACTAGTGGGAAAAAGGTGACCAGTATGACAAACGACACTCAGGTATTGAATCCCCTTAAGACTTGTTAAGAAATTAATTTTTCAATAATACAATCTAATTCAATATTTATGAAACCATGGAAATCCCTTTTGTATATTAAAATCCTTCTCCAGATAATTAACATATAATTCTAGGTTGATTAATTGAAATATCTTCCTAATTAAAACCCCTAAAATTGTATTATAGTTCCATTGAATTTCACTATTAAGTTTAGGCCTAATCCGGAGGATTAATGTTATCCTATCTCTAGGGTTACATGCAACTCCTTTCAATTGTGCTAAATCTTTTCAATAACTTGATTTCTCAATCTAAGTTTAAAGTATTGTAGAGCAAGAATCAATATTTCGGACATGTCAATTCAAGAAAATAAAGAACAAACACAATTGAATTCCATAAAATAATGAAAAGATTGTATTATCTAAAGAAAATCACAATTCAAAACTCATTTTAGGGTTCATCATGCCCAAGTGCCTAACTAGTTTAGTTCATAATGGAATTACTAGTCAACATCAACATAAAGAGAAAATAAAATAGAAAAGTTTTTATGATAAAACCCCTGTAGCCTCTAATTCTCTTCAAGCTTGATGGATGACCAATAATTCTCCTCTTTTGGATAAGTTTTTCTCCAGAAAAAAGAAAATAAACAAAACAAAATGTAAAAACCTTGGAATTCTCCTCCTCCTATTAATACTCCCCCTCAAAATAGGAAAAATATCCTCCTCTACCCTTCAGAAAAAAAAAAACTAATAACAAATCCTCTTTAATTCAGAATGAAACCTGATGAGCTTCCCAAACTGCACAAACTCTTTCTCAATTGTATTAGGAAAGGACTGAAATTCTGTCTTGGAAACTATCAGAATTGGTTCCTGAACCATCAAATTTTTTTTGTTCCCTGAACTTCTGAAACTGCATAATTTCACCTAGAAAACTCCCATAATTCATCAATCAGCTCAAATTTGCAGGATTTCCCATAAAATCACAAAATACAAGCCAAAAGTGAGACATCATCTGATATTTTTTCTAAATTAGACTTAATTAACAATAAAACTAGCCCTAAAAATACTAAAAATAAAGAACTATCAAATTCCTCCACACTTAGCATTTTGCTTATCCCCAACCAAAAAAATACTAAGCTAACGGAAAAAGAAACGAATGAAAAACTCAAACAAAATAAGAAAAACACAAAATACGAAACACAAAACACATAAAGACTAACATAATTGACTCATAAACACATTTCATTCCCTTATCGGCATTACAAGAAATTGAATTAACTGAGCTTATGCAAAAAATTCTTCAATTCTCAAACTTACAAAAATTGTGTTATAGCATACTTATTTAATCATAACTACCCCTAAATCAAATGCATCAAAGATTATCCATCCACAAACAAAAAAAAAACAAATTCATTTATCAAATTTCGCTCAACGTACCCCTCATTCTAAGTGTTTAAAGGTTAATATATGCTGTCATCATCTAATAAATAGTCTAAAAGTCTACTATAAGCTTGAGAATAAATAACTGTTGGACTAGGATGGTTAATCCTAAGTCTTAAACCGCTTTTGATCTTGACAAAGGAGATTGGTCAATTCTAATGATTCAATTTAGTGTTGTTTTGCAGTTTTTAGTTAGTCTCTATATTTAAAGTTGGATAGAGTCCTTAATCTTCAAAGAAATCAAAGTGCCTCCTAATTCGAGATCACAACTTCATAAATCGCGACCGCGAACTAGACTAAGGCATGCTGACAAATTTGACAGATGGATTTGCAGCCCTCTTCTTTGCCGCGACCAATTTAAAGAAAGAAGAGCTAAAGTCACAGACAAATTCGCGGTGTGTGTCACGCCTCAGTCGGGACCACGAATTTCATAGTAACTCAAGAGGGAATCAAGTCCATAACCATAACTTGATAAAGTGTGCCAGATGACTGTTGGAAGATAAAAATTGAGATGGCAACTAGTGGGTAATGATCACGAATCATGAGGAAGAAGATGAACATTTTTGCAGATGATTTCGCATCCTAAGTCGCGGCCTGTATAAGGATAATCGCGACCACTACTTTCGTGAACAGGTGAAAGGCAACTACTATATTTTCCCGATGAACCAATGGCAAGATGACACGTGGATTAGCCATTAGACACAAACGGGGTTTTCCACTGCAAGTTTTGGCTCCCGTATGAAAATTGGAAAATCGCGATTACGAAAGAGTAGTAGCGATAGCGAATGAATCCTGACAAGCATTTAATGCAAAAATCTATCTAGCATACTTTGAAGATTTGATACCAGTTTTATTGCAATGTCTCTTTGGTGGGTAGAGGCTATAAATACCTTACCAAACAAATGTAAATGAAAGAGAATTCATTAATTTGTAACCTAAACTCTTGCAATTTTACTGCTCAATCTTTTCTCTTCTTTAGGTGATTATTTGGTACGAGTATAAATACCATTTGTAAAGGTTGTAGTGTGAGCCTGTAAAAACACTAAGAGAGGTTGTTGTGTGAGCCTTAAAAACATAAGTGTAAAGGTTGTTATATGAGCCTTAAAAACACAAGTGTAAAGGTTATTGTGTGAGCCTTTAAAACATAAGTGTAAAAGTTTGTGGTGAGCTTGAAAACACCATTGGGAGATAGTCGAACACCTAATTGTTGAGAATTGGGAAGCAAACGTAGGGTCGATTATACCAAACTACTATAAAGCTTGTGTCTCCTTTCTACTCATTCTCTTTGTTATTTTCTTTTTTTAATTTTTATAAACCAATTCAACCCCCCTTCTTGATGCCTAGGGCTAACAAGTGGTATCAGAGCCTAAACACTCAAACAAACCTTTATTGGTGAGTAAAAGATCATGGCACAAAAGAGAATCCACTCACACCTTAAGCCTCACTTTGGTGAAGCCGACTATACTCATTGAAAGTATAGAATGGAAATCTATCTTGACACAGATGTGGTGGACCTCTGGGATGTGGTTGTAAAAGAATCGAAGCCACCCACTAAGGTAGTGGATAGAATTGAAGAAATTATCCTAAGAGAAGAATGGGTTGAAGCTCATCGGAGATCAAATGGCAAAAACAAAAGGACAATGACCATTCTTCTAAGTTTTTTCTCTAAAGAAGAGATTGAAAGAGTGCAATATTGTCAAACAGCACGTGCCATTTGGAAGACATTTGATAACTACCATGAAGGCACCACTCTGGTAAAGTTAAGCCGGTTAGAGATGTACGTAACTGAATGGGAGCTATTCATGATGAAAGACAATGAAAGCATTATTGAAATGACGAATAGGCTCTTATTTATCATCACCAACATGAAGAAATTTGGAAGGACACTCACAAACTATAAGGTAAACACAAGAATCCTCAAAACCCTTCCTTTAGATAAATTTGGTGCTAGAGTGTGCAATATCCAAGAGTCCAATCCGGAGATTGGAAAGGTGCCAATAGACATCTTGATAGGCAAACTCTTGACTCATGAGTTGGCCTTGCAAAAGAATGAACAAATGAATAAGCTAAGAGGCTAAATAGATAAACCAGAGAAAGAAAGAATAACCCTGGCTCTTAAGTCTTCAGCAAAGGAAAAGGAGGTAGAAATTACCTCAAGTGATGAAGAAAGTGACAAGGAAGAAGAGGAGCTAGCAATGCTCTCAAGGAGGACAAAGGAGTTGATCAAAAGAAGAAAAAAAAGAAAAGGGTTTAAGAAGACAACTCCTAGTTTAAGAGAGAAATCCAATGATGTCACTTGCTATGAATATGGCAAGCAAGGCCACATCAAGTATGAGTGTCCCAACTTGAATAAGAAGAAAAGATGGGACAAGGAGAAGAAGAAGAATTTTTCAGCTACTTGGGATGATAGCTCAAGTGAAGAAGAGGAAGAAGGAGAAGTTGCCAATATGTGCTTCATAGCACAAGGAGACTCTACAAATGAGGTAAGTACTTCTTCTCATTCTAATTTTGATTTTGAATTTGATGAGATTGATGAAGAGCATCTAGAGGTTCTAACCATGAGATGTGATAAATATAAGTCATAAATGAAATCTTACAAAAGAAAATGTCAAAAGTTAGAGGATGAACATAAATCCTTCAATGGCATTGTAAGAGAATTGAAAGCATCTAATAGTGAGCTCAAAAATCATTAGATAGTCTTTCTATTTCATCTTCTTATATGGCTTTACTTAGAAAGGAGAATGACACTCTAAAAGGAGAAGTCATTGAGCTTAGAAGCTCAATCTCCAAGTTCCATAAAAGGAAAAGAAGCCTTGGATACTTTGATTGTATCACAACGACCTACACTAATTAGACATGGTCTAGGCTTCAATGGAGCCTCCTCATCTTCTCAAACTACATTTATTAGACCTTCAGAACCTCAATCCTCTAGGGTAGAGGTAATTAGAAAGAAAAGTGCTCCTAGCACTAAGCCTTTTAAGCCTAAGGGCAAAAGGAAGGCTCCCTCAAGCTCTAAAGCCAAGACTCAAAGAGCTAAACATGCTTATATGTACAATAAAAAACATGGTCATTCTTATAAAAAATTCTCTACTCCTACTCATCATACATGTTCATGCATGCATTCACATGACCAAGGTATGAGAAGGCCTCCTACTTATACTAAATTTGTGCATAGAAGAAAGACTTCTAAGTCTAAACTCTAATGCAATTATTGCTTGTGCTTTGGACACATTAATATTCATTGCTACATTAGGACGGCTCACCTCAAACTAGAGGACCCTTCATCTTCTAATCCCCAAGGACCTAAAATGCTTAGGTACCTAAGAAAAGGTAACTCACTTTTATTATGTAGAGGAGTGTGGCAGCTACCAAATCAAGTAATTGGCATGTGGATAGTGGATGTTCCAAGTATATGACTGGAAATAGGAAGCTATTCATGGTATTAAAAGAAAAAAAAGATGGAGATGTCACATTTGGTAACAATGCCAAGGGTAAGGTAATTGGCATTGGAACCATTGGTAAGAATGATTGCTCTTTAATTGATAATGTTCTTTTAGTTAGTGGATTACAACATAATTTGTTAAGTGTAAGTCAATTGTGTGACAAAGGTAACAAAGTCACCTTTGATCCTAAAGAATTTCGAGTCACCACTTTAGTTGATGATGAAGTTATTTTCAAGGGTGAAAGGAAGGCAATACCTACTCAATTGACTTAGACAATTTGGTTAACCAATCTTTTAGACAATTTGGCTAACCAATCTTTATGTCTATGAGAAGTGAAGCTTGGTTGTGGCATAAAAGGCTTAAACATGCAAGCATGGATCTTCTTCAAAGCCTATCTAAAGGAAAGATAGTGGAAGGACTTCTCAAGCTTAATTTCTCCAAGACAACGCATGTGGTCCATGCCAAATGGGAAACAACACCATGCCTCTGAACTATACCCCTTCAACTTATTCATATGGACTTGATAGGACCCACTAGAAGTGTTAGCTTAGGTGGAAAGCATTATGCACTAGTCATTGTAGATGATTACTCTAGGTTTACTTGGGTATCTTTTCTAGCTCATAAGAATGATTCATTTGATGTTTTTAAAAGCTTTACAAAAAAGGTTCAAAATGAAAAAGGTTACTTCATATCTTCTATTAGAAGTGACCATGGAAAAGAATTTCAAAATGAGTCTTTTGAAAATTATTGTTTAGAGAATAGAGTTTTTCATAATTTTTCAACTCCTAAAACACCACAACAAAATGGTGTTGTATAGAGGAAAAATAGAACATTGGTGGAAATGGGTAGGACAATGCTCAATGAGTTTTCTCTACCAAATTACTTTTGGGTCGAAGCCATTAACACTGCATGTTATATTGCAAAAAGAGTTTTTAAAAGACCTGTTCTCAATAAAACATCTTATGAGCTATGGAATGGTAGAAAACCTAAGATATCATACCTAAGAGTATTTGGATGTAAGTGTTGTATTTTGAACACTAAGGATAATCTTGGGAAATTTGATTCTAAAACCAATTAAGGTATCTTCTTGGGATATTCCACCTCAAGCAAAGCATATAGAGTCTTTAACAAAAGTTCAATAGTAGTTGAAGAATCTATTAATGTTATTTTTTATGAATCTAGTAAACTTGATCTTGGGAAA
>CATIWR010263759.1:0-12736 GCA_949677035.1 Omphalea diandra | reverse complement strand
TCAACAATCTCACCAAGTCCTTTTAAGAACTCAAGAAGAGAATTAATCTCATAAACAACTTTTAGCCAAAGGAATAATGCTCTATCATTGATGGCTAAATATAAGGGTTTAAATACCTATACAAAGTAAAGTTTCCCATATAGAAAAGGTTTAAATTCCTAAACACAATTTTATCTAAATAAGATATACACTTTAGATACAAATTCTAGCTAAATAAAAAAGAATAGCTCAAAATTTTCTTAACAAAATAGGTGAACATAATAATGTTCTTGAAGCGCACAACCAAGACGCACGACCGTACAGTTTTGCAATTCTAATTTAGCAAAACCCTAGCTCAATGCACGATCATGTCATGAAGCCATGCATTTCCCTTGCATTCTGCCCAATCTTGGTTTCTTAAAGCACATTGTACATTTTGGCCGCGTGTGTCCTTTTCTTTCTGCCCATTCAAGACACGACCTTCCTTTGACTCACAACATTCTTTTGAGGTTCTTTCCATGCAATTAAGGTACAAAGGGCTTTGTTTTGGCTTAAAGAAGATTCTTTAATTCCATGCAATGGATCTTAGGCTAATCCTATTATAATTTCTTATTGCATGAATGCTTTAATTGCATCCTTGAACTTTTTAGGCCTTCTAAACCTTGAAGTTGAAGTGGATCTTTAGTCTTTCCTTAGATGTTTGCATTATTCCCTCCTTCCTCAAGAGGATTCATCCTCAAATTAAAATCTGCATCAAAATTAAAAGAAGATAAATTAGCAACATTAAAAGTAGAATTAACATTATAGTCACTAGGCAAGTTTATGTTGTAAACATTATCATTAAAGCTCTTTAAAATTTGAAAAGGTCTATCGCCTCTAGGGTTAAGTTTTCTTTTCCTAAGATTAGGAAACCTCTTTTTCCTAAAGTGTACCTAAATCCAATATTCTAGTTCAAATATAACTTTTAACCTTCCTCTATTTGTGTTTTTAGTAATTCACTCATTCTTCTTTTCAATGTTCAAACGTACATTCTTATGCAATTGTCTAAAAAAATTACATTTCTTTTTACCTTTCAAATCCATACACAAATTAGAAGGAATAGGGGGTTAAATCTAAAGGACTTAATGGTATAAATCTACAAACAACCTCAAAAAGGCAATAATGTGTAGAAGAATGTGCACTCCTATTATATGTGAATTCTATATGTGGTAAACATTCTTTCCAAGACTTTAAATTCTTTTCGATCAAAAGACTCAAAATTTGTCCTAGAATCCTATTTACAACCTTAGTTTGACCATTAGTTTATGGGTGGCATGAAGTAGAAAATAACAATTTTGTCCCTAATTTGCCCTATAATATTTTCCAAAAGAAGCTAAAAAATCTTGTATCCTTATCACTAACAATAGTTTTAGGTGATGACGGGTGCGTGCTTTATAAAAATCCCTCAACTATAAATGCATAGGTCAGAGTGTACTTGTGAGTACGAATATCATTCCCATAAGGATCGAGTTTAAGCACTAAATATCTTGGATCTTACATTATCAAGAGAACTAATAGTAAAGGGTTAATTCTAATTGTAAATAGATAAAATAAAGCAAATACTATAAAAGATGAGAGATGATCAATGGATGTGAATGGCTCGGGGTTCAACTTCACTTGATAAATTTACAATTGGGTCCTTAGTCATTATCTAATTGGTTCATGCAATAAGTACTACTATTAAGTCACTATGGAAATCAATCAATCCCTCTTAAGAAGAAATTTGTGTATAAGAACATTTAAGCTAAAAGGTTACTCAACTCAAAAGCTAGACATCATGCAATTGCCTGACAAAATAAGACCCTAAGGATAGCAATGGTTTGTTAAGGTTCCTCAACTCTATAACAAAATAAGGGAATTATAGAAGGTTCCATTTTGTTAGACTAGGTTGGTCAAACCTAAGCCAAAGGCCTCTTTTAATCTTGACAATGAAGATTGATTGGTACCAAGGTTTTGTTTAAGTATTGTTTTTACAATGAATAAATTAAGTTTTCATTGAAAGTTGGATGAAAGTCTAAATCTCTAACTTTGAGTAAGACATCCAAATTCGCGATCAGGATCCCATAATTCACAATCGCGACCTTGCAATAAGGATGGGTGAAGTTAGGCCAAAAGAATTTGCAGAGGAATTCGTAGCCGCGATTCAGCTGAAGGAAACTTGGCTATCACACAGAAGAATTCGTGGTGGTGTTCATGTCCTATGTTGTGATCTCAAATTTCATAGCTGAAAGGAGGGAATCAAATTTGCAACCACAACATGCCAAGTGTCCAAAGCAACCATTGGAATATCAAAATTTGGGAGGGTAAAGCACCTGTCATGATCGCAACCAAAGAAAGTGTTTTCTCCTCACCAAACAGCGGAATTCACGATCTCAGTCACGCCCAAGAAGGACATCAATCGCGACTGCAACTTTTGGTTGAACAGTGGAACACAATAACTATATTTCGTGAAGCACGAATGGGACATCTATATATGGACTAGCCGTTAGACACAAAATGGGGTTCTCTACCGTGATTTTGGGCTTCCTAATGTAAATTGAAAAAATTGTGACCACGAAATGCCAGTTATGACTGTGACTTCAGTCTGATAGATATTTAATACAAAATCTGCCTAACTTACCTTAGAGATTAGGCATAGTTTGTGAGTAACATCTTTTTGGTGGATGTTGCTTATAAATACTCCACCAAACAAATGTAAATGTAAGAGAATTTCATTAATTGTCACCAAACTCTTGCAATTTGCTTCATAATTTCTTACTTTTGATTATGAGTTCTTGATTGTTTGGTGTTAGTATTAAACACCTTTATAATTAGGTTGAGAGTTAGCCTAGCTTCCAAAACTCTTGCAATAGGTTAAAGTATGAGCCTGTCCAAAACACTTTAAAGAGGTTTTGTGTGAGCCTAGAAACACAAAGTGTAAGGGTTGTGTGTGAGCCATAAAACACATTGTATAAGTTTGGTATGAGCTTGGAAACACCATTTTAAGTTGAGTGAAATTCCCAATTGTGAAGAATTAAGGAGTAGATGTAGGGCTTGTTAACACCTAAACTGCTATAAATATCTTGTCTTTATTGCTTCTACTTATTCTCAATTCTCTAAACACCTAACTTTC
The DNA here is from genome assembly GCA_949677035.1 of Omphalea diandra. Lineage (NCBI taxonomy): Eukaryota > Viridiplantae > Streptophyta > Magnoliopsida > Malpighiales > Euphorbiaceae > Omphalea > Omphalea diandra. The sequence goes on along the minus strand of CATIWR010263759.1, from coordinate 9,606 downwards.
CCTCTAAATTTTTTAATCTCCCACCAATTCAACCACCCTTCTTAATGCACTAGGGTCAACAAGTGGTATCAAAGCTTCATCTCATTTCAAAGCTTAATTGCATGAGAAAAGATCATGGCACAAGAAGGAATCCACACCCATCTCAAGCCTTACTTTGATGGATTCGACCATACTCATTGAAAGTATAGGATGAAGATCTATTTGGATAGTGATGTGGTTGATCTTTGGGACATTATAGCTAAAGAGTGGAAGCCACCCACTAAGGTAGTGGATAAAAGTGATGAATTGATCCTAAGAGAAGAGTGGGTTGAAGCTCATAGGAGATCCAACAGAAGAAACAAGGGAACTATGACAATTCTTTTGAGTTCTCTCTCAAAAGAAGAAATTGAAAGGGTCTAACATTGCCTCACGACTCATGGGATTTGGAAGGCCTTGCAAAACTACCATGAGGCGCTACTTTGGTGAAGTCTGGTAGGCTTGAAATGTATGTGACTGAATGAGAACTGTTTATGATGAAGGAGAATGAAAACATCACATATATGATGAATAGGCTCCTTGTAATGATCACAAACATAAAGAAGTTTGGAAGAATTCTCACAAATCATGAGGTAAATTAAAAAATCCTTAAATCTTTTGCTCTTAAAAAGTTTGGTGCTAGGGTTTGTAGCATCTAATAATCAAATCTAGAGATTGAAAAGGTGCCAATCGATGTACTAATAAGCAAGCTTTTAACTCATTAGTTAGCCTTAAAGAAGGATGAAGAAATGAAGAAGATAAGAGGATAAAGAGACAAATCAGAAAAACTAGAAAGAAGAACTTTGGCTCTTAAATCTTCATCCAAGGAAAAGGAAGTTGAAGTGGCTTCAAGCGAAGAGGAAAGTGACAAAGAGGAGGAGGAGCTGGCCATGCTTTCAAGAAGAACAAAGGAGCTGATAAGGAGAACAAAAGAAAGAAGAAGCTTTAAGAAAGCAACTCCAAAACCTAAGGAAAGATTGGGTTATGTTACATGCTATGAATGTGGCAAACAATACCACATCAGGTATGACTGCCCTAAATTGAAGAAGAAGAAGAAAAGGGACAAGGAGAAGAGGAAAAGCTTTAAAGCCACTTAGGATGATAGCTCAAGTGAAGAGGATGAAGAGGAGGAAGTTACAAACTTATGCTTTATGGCACAAGATGATTCATCAAATGATGTAAGTTTTCTCCCCATTCTTATGAAGAATATGACAAGTTAGATGTTGAGTTCTTAGAAGTTCTCACCTTGAGATGTGACAAATACAAGTCATAAATGAAATCTTACAAGAAAAAATGTTCTAAACTAAAGGATGAATTTAAATCATTGAACAATCTTGTAAGTGAATTGAGGGCTTCAAATGAAGAACTCAGAAAATCTATTGAGAGTCTTTCAAAATCATCTTCATCCCTAAACTCCTTGAGAAAAGAAAATGACTCCTTAAAGGGTAAAGTCATTGAACTTAGAAACTCTATTTCTAAGTTTCATAAGGGAAATGAAGCTTTGGAGACACTTATTGTATTTCAAAGACCTCCTTTAGCGAGACATAATCTAGACTTCAATGGAGCCTTCTCATCTACATCATCACCTACAACCTTCATTAGAGCCTTAACACCTCAAACATCTAGCATTGAGGTAGTTGGTAGGAAAAGTGTTCAAAGCACTAAGCCACCATTGCCTAAAGGCAAAGGTAAGGCACCTTAAGGCTTAAAGCCTACTCCAAATAGGGCAAATCATGTATATATTTACAACAAAAAGTATGCTCACCAAACAGACAAAAAAATTCACTTCTACACCCATCCATTCATGTTCATGCACACATTCACACTTTATTGGTATGAGAAAAATCACCACTCACACCAAGGCCGTGTATAGGAGGAAGACTCATAAGTCTAGACTCTAATGCCATTATTGCGTGAAATTTGATCACATCAACATTCATTGTTATATTAAGAAGGCACACCTCAAGTTGGAGGATCCTTCTAGGCTTAACCCCCTAGGACCCAAGTATGCTTGTTTACTAAAATAAAAATGATTTATTTATGTTGTGTAGGGTTATACGACAACCACCAATGAAACAAATGATTGACATGTAGATAGTGGACGCTCAAAGCACATGACAGGCAATAAGAAGCTATTCATGGCCGTAAAAAAGAAAGAGGGTGGCAATATCACATTTGGAAACAATGCTAAGGGTAAGGTAATTGACATTGGCACCATTGGTAAGAATGGTTGTTCTCTGATTGATAATGTTTTACTTGTTGATGTATTGAACATAATTTGTTTAGTGTAAGTCAATTGTGTAATAAAGGAAATAAGGTCACCTTTGACCTTAGAGAATGTTGAGTTACCACTTTAGTGGATAAACAAGTAGTCTTCAAGGGTGAAAGGAAGGGCAATACCTACATAATTGACTCAGACAATTTGGCTAACCAATCATTTAAGTGTCTTGTGTCTCTTAACAATGAAGCTTGGCTTTGGCATAAAAGACTTGGACATGCTAGCATGGAGCTCTTACAAAGCTTATCAAAAGGAAAGCTAGTGGAAAGTGTTCCCAATCTAAAGTTCTCTAAAGATAAGACATGTGGACCATGCCAAATAGGAAAACAACATCAATCTTCCTTTAAAGCAAAAAATGTTGTAAGTACAACTAGACCTCTTCAACTTATCTATCTGGACTTAAATAGGACCTACTAGGAGTGCTAGCTTAGGTGGAAAATTTTATGCACTTATCCTCATTGATGATTACTCTAGGTTTACTTGGGTATCTTTTCTAGCTCATAAGCATGATCCTTTTGATGCTTTTAAAAGTTTTGCAAAAAAAAAAAGTTCAAAATGAAAAAGGGTTACTTCATTTCTTTTATAAAAAGTGACCATGGAAAAGAATTTCAAAATGATTCTTTTGAATCTTATTACTTAGATAATGAGATTTTTCATAACTTTTCAACTCATAGAACACCACAAAAAAATGGTGTTATAAAGAGGAAAAATAAGACACTAGTTGAGATAGCTAGAACTATGCTTAATGAGTATTCATTACCTAATTGCTTTTGGGCTAAAGCTATCAATACTTCATGTTATATTGCAAATTATGTTTTCAAAAGACTCATTCTTAATAAAACCTCTTATGATCTTTGGAATGGTAGCAAGCCTAAGTTGTCATACCTAAAAGTATTTGGATGCAAGTGTTATACCTTGAATATTAGGGATAATCTTGGAAATTTTGATTAAAAAACAAATGAAGTTATTTTCTAGGTTATTCCACTACTAGCAAAGCCTATAGAGTATTAATAAGAGTTATATGGTTATTGAAAAGCCCATGAACATTGTGTTTGATGAATCCAGTAAACTTGATCTTGGGAAAGGTTCTCTTATTGATAATCTTGTAGGTGACTTTAAGAAATTAGACTTGGGGTTAACCATAAGAGAGGTGGATAAAGACCATGATGAAGGCAAGTCATCAAGAGAAGATGTGAAACCTCAACATCAATAAGTAGACACCCCAAATCAAGAGCTTCCCAAAGATTAAAGATTCTCCAAGCATCACCCAAATGACCTAATCATTGGTGATACATCCAAGGGAATAAGTATTAGATCATAACTCAATTCTTTAGATAATAATCTTGCATTTGTTTCTCAATTTATGTAAAAATCTATTGATGAGGCTCTTGATGAAGAGAGTTGGGTAATTGCAATGCAAGAGGAACTTAATCAATTTGAGAGAAACAATGTATGGAAACTTGTTCCTAGGCCTAAGGAATACCCTATTGTAGGTTGCAAATGGGTGTTTAGGAATAAGATGGATGAACAAGGGTTCATTACTTAAAATAAGGCTAGATTGGTTGCTAAGGGATACAACCAAGAGGAAGGCATTAATTATGATGAAACCTATGCCCCTGTAGCAAGATTAGAGGCCATTAAAATTCTTTTAGCATATACATGTCACATGAATTTTAAACTTTTCTAAATGGATGTTAAAAGTGCTTTTTTAAATGGTGTCATTGAGAAGGAAGTTTTTGTTGAACAACCTCCTGGTTTTGAATCTCATATCTTTCCAAATCATGTTTTAAAATTGAATAGGGCATTGTATGGTTTGAAAAAAGCTCTAAGAGCTTGGTATGAAAGACTAAATTCATTTATTTTGAAAAACGATTTTGAAAAGGGGATGGTTGACATAACTTTGTTTGTAAAAAGGCACAATCGTGATACATTAATTGTGCAAATATACGTTGATGATATTATTTTTGGTATTACTAATGAATCTCTTTGTAAGGATTTTGCTAAGTGTATAAGTATAGAATTTGAAATAAGCATGATGGGAGAGCTCAAATTATTCCTTGGCCTACAAATCAAGCAAATCAAAGAAGGGATTTTCCTCAACCAAGCCAAGTACAAAAAGATTATACTCAAGAAATTTTGCATGGAAGGATGCAAAGTAGCAAAAATACCGATGAGTGCTACCATCAAATTAGATAAGGATGAATCGAGTAAGTCGGTTGATGAGAAGAGATATCGAGGTATGTTTGGTTCTATACTTTATCTTACTGCTTTTAGACTCGATATATTGTTTAGTGTATGCATGTGTGTTAGATTTCAATCTTACCCTAAATAATCTCATTTTAATGTTGTTAAAATGATTTTTAAATATCTACATAGCACATTGCATCTAGGTTTATGGTATCTTAGAGATTCATCATTTTTCCTTATAGGTTACTTGGATGTGGATTATACCAGTAGTCTTTTAGATAGAAAGAGCACTTCAGGAACTTGCCTATTCATAGGGGAATGCTTAGTGTCTTGGTTTAGTAAGAAGCAAGTTTTAGTTGCCTTATCCACCGCCGAAGCAGAATATGTAGCTGCGGGTTGTTGTTGCACCCAAGTACTTTGAATGAAATAATAATTAAAGGATTATGGCAAAGTTATTGATCACATTCCCATCAAATGTGATAACACTAGTACAATAAATTTTTCAAAGAATTTCATCCAACATTTTAGGAGCAAACATATAGACATTAGGCATAATTTTATTAGAGATCATGTCCAAAATGATGATGTAGTGTTGGAATTTATAGACAATAATCATCAACTTGTAGATATTTTCACTAAACCTTTCAATGAAGAAAGGATGACTTTATTAAGAAAGAATTAGGAATGCTTGATGGAAGCTTCTTGAAGTGAAATTCAGATCTTTTAGAATGCTCCTTGTGTGATGTATTGTTCTTGAATGATTGATTGTTTTATGAGATAAATGTGTAGTATACTTCTTTAGATGTCCTGATTCTTTATGCAATTGTGCTTTTCTATGCCAATTTGTATTAATTAAGCATCAACATATTAAGCGGATCATAACTTAGAAAGTTAAATCTTATCTATTCATAGTTACTTTTCTTGCCTTATAATTTGCGGTTGCTACTTCTTGATTCACGATTGCAATTTATAAGTACATGTCATCCGTCTATCAAACCATCAATTCATGGTCGTTACTTTTTATCTCCATGATTTTTTTTAAAATTTAAAAGTTTGACCATTAACCAAGCTGGTTTCTAAGGATTTTTTGTCCATTACTCAGATATTTTGTAATTAGTGATCGCGACTTGCTGTTCGTGATCGTGAATTTGAGTAACTGCCATGCATTTAACTAATTTGATTGCCAATCGATGGCAAACACTTATTAAATGAATTTTTGACTGCTTGTTACTGTTTTTACACCTCTTCCTGGCCTATTTAAACCTTTGAAATAGTGTTTTAACTCACATTTGCTAAATTACTTCATCTCTCTTCATTCTTACTCTTAAAACCTTCTTTAAACTCTCTTCCATCTACAATGGCCCCCAAGAAAGCCTCCAGTGTAGAAAAGGGAAAAGTAATAGCCAACCATCTAGTCCTCTTACCCTTCACATGATGAAAGGGATCACTAAGGAAGAGAAAGATTAGTATAAGGCTAACTCATCCAAGATAATCCAACTAAACAAAATTCCCTTCACATTTCTCCGTGAATCTCGGGGCATCAAGGATGAGATCCATGCTTACCTTTCAAATTTAGAGTGGAATGAGTTCATTTTTTTTGATGAGCCTAGTTAAGAGGAGATAGTGTGGGAGTTCATATGCATTGTAACCTTGAGTCGAAGAGCATAATCAAGAGCATGTCAATATGGGTTGATATTTAAAGCCTTTGGGATCATTTTTTCATTACCTTTGAACAACTCTCAAATCTTTTCAATCTTCAAGTCAGGGATACCATTCCATTCATAATCTCTGCTCTTGACATCATTTACTCAAAGTTTTGGTCCAAAATTTCTATCGAGACCAAACACGACCCAAAGACCTCCCTAGCCAAATGCATCCAAACCTAACCCAATTGACTACTTCATCATATCATCACCTTCTTTTTTAACACAATGGGTGATGGTAACAAGAAGGTCTCCTAAAAAGACCAAGCTTTTCTTTTTTGCTTGACTAAAAACAAACTAATCCAAACCGGTCGATACCTTGTGGATCAATTGATTCACATGAGCACAAAGCCAAAGAGCCAACTTCTTGTTCCCTCTCATGTAACTGCCATCTATCATTATGTGGGTGCTTTTAATGAGGAAAATGAAAAATTCCTCACTAAAAGTTTTTTGACATCCCATAACTTTCTAGACTTGCCCTACGTTATTAATGCCAAGGCAATTCACCCTGATTCATACACTTATACCTTAGGTGCATTTGGTGCAAAGAAGTTAGAGACTTCCCAAGTGTCAAAAAGGAAGAAGTTAGTCATAAAAGAGGGTGCTCAATCCATTCCACCTCTCCATTCTAAACCCAAAGCCAAAATCACTCTCACCTCAATCAATAAAAAACTTGACAAGATGATGAGATGATAAAAAGAATATTTCTCCTACTCTCCCACCTTCATAGTGATTTGGTGGATCTTTAGGAGAAAGTGAGTGCTACTCCTTGCTAGCTCCCTGTCTTTGAGGATTGGGAGGACACATCCAAAGAAAAGGATGATCAATAGGTTGAGGAGGGCGATGAAGCTCAAGGTGGAGGAGCAAATGAAGAAACTAATGATTTCGAAGATGATGATAGTTCTCCAATATTATAGTTTGTTATTAGTTTTTAGAATTTTCATTTGTCCCTTTATTTATGTAATGGTTGTGATCCCACAGTTTCTAATAAATAAAAGTGTTATTTTTATGCTTTGTAATTGATTACTTCTATGTTATGTGATTGCTCTTATTTGGTTCTTGCAATTATTTATTCTTTGTGTCTGTTTTATCTAAATTATGCTTCATACACTTGACACCCATGCACCTTAGTTCAATGTCTAGTCTTTACCCTCTTTTTGATCTTGCCAAAGGGGGAGAGAGGTTAGTAGTAAAAGAATGTGCATAATGGAAGTATAAGTTGAAGGGAGAAAATAACAACAACAACAAACAACAATGAGAGCATTTCTTTTTTCAATCTTATAAATCTTTGAGTATTTGATTAACAAGTTTTTAAAAAATCTTTAACCATCCAAACTTCACACTCATACAATTAATTTTTTTTTTATGTAAAATCAATCTAAGTTGTCAAAATAAAAAAGGGAGAGATTGTTAGACTAGGTTGGCCAAACCTAATTTGAAAGCCTCTTTTGATCTTGACAATGAATATTGATTGGTACTAATGTTTTGTTTAGGTGTTGTTTTTACAGTGAATAAGTTAGGTTTTCATTGGAAGTTGGATGAAAGTCTAAATCTCTAACTTTGAGTAAGACATCCAAATTCGTGGTCAGGATCCTATAATTCGTGACTACGACCTTACAATAAGGATGGATAAAGTTAGGCCAAAAGAATTTGTGAATGAATTCATAGCAAGGATTCAGTTGAAGGAAACTTGATTATCAAATAGAGGAATTCACAATGGTGTTCGCGTCTTATGTCGTGATCGCAAATTTCACAGCTGAAAAGAGGGAATCAAATCTGCAACCACAACACACCAAATGTCCAAAGCAACCATTGGAATATCAAAATTTGCGAGGTTGAAGCACCTGTCACAACCGCAACCAAAGAAAGTGTTTTCTCCTCACCAAACAGAGGAATTCGTTATGTCAGTCGCACCCTATAAGGACATCAATTGTGATCACAACTTTTGGTTAAACAGTAGAACACAACAACTATATTTTGTGAAGCACAAATGGGACATCAACATGTGGACTAGCCGTTAGATATAAAATAAGGTTCTCTGTCTCGATTTTGGGCTTCCCAGTGTAAATTTGAAAATCATGATTGCGAAATGCCTGCCACGACCACAACTTCATTCTGATAGGCATTTAATGCAAAATCTGCCTAGCTTACCTTAGAGATTTAGGCATTTTTTATGACTAACGTCTTTGTGGTGGATGTTACTTATAAATACTCCACCAAACAGATGTAAATGCAAGAGAATTTCATTAATTATAACCAAACTCTTGCAAATTCTGTTCATAACTTCTTACTCTTGATTGTAAGTTCTTAAATGTTTGGTGTTAGTATTAAACACCTTTGTAATTAGGTTGAGAGTTAGCCTAGCTTCTAAAAATCTTGTACTAGGTTGAAGTGTGAGCCTGTCCAAAATACTTGAGTGAGATTTTGTGTGAGCCTAGAAACACAAAGTGTAAGGGTTGTGTGTGAGCCATAAAACACATTGTACAAGTTTGGTGTAAGCTTGGAAACATCATTTTAAGTTGAGTGAAATTCTCAATTGTGAAGAATTGAGGAGTGGAATAAGGTCTATTAACACTCGAACCACTATAAATATCTTGTCTTTATTGCTTCCACTTATTCTCAATTCTCTAAACACCTAACCTTCCCTCTAAATTTTTTAATCTCCCATTAATTCAGTCCCCCTTCTTAATGCACTAGGTCCAACACATTTTTTGAAAAACATGTCTCCATTGTCAATTCATAAAACTAAGATAATCAATGGCCAGTTGATCAAACAATAAAATCTCAACAATTACAAGTACCAATGAAGCAAGAAACCAAACAGATTTAGATTAAGGGAACACCAATGAAATTTATACAAGATCCATTTACAACCCTTACTAATGAAGGCTCAGTTCATGATTGAATAAAAAAAAGAAAAGAAAATAATAAAAATAGCTCTAAGAATAGCCATGAACTTCTTCTTTATTGGTTGAATTCATGCACCTTCTCTCTATAGGAAATTGACGTAATCCTTTTCTTAAATAATAATTTTCTCCTTAGGTTATCCCTTTATGTCTTAATTTTAGCTTAACTCCCTCTTTAAATAGTGCCTCAATTGTCCCATGTAAGAAAGGAAATAACTTCCCTTTCTAAGGAGAAGAAAAACCCTTGAAGTACAATTGCGTTTCTGCCAATTGGGAGGTGCACGATTGTGCACTTGTCCAAGGCCTTGCATGCACCCTAAGTCTTTCATGCACATGTTTATGTGAATTGGTCATGTGTCATCCTTATATTATGCCTTTTTTCAATCCTTGAGGTGTATGACCATATGTCTAATGCACATGGTCGTGTGTTTCTTCCTTTAACATGTACTTTGGTTTTTCTTTACTTTTAACCTATAAAACATCATTTTCCCAGTATTAAGGCTATAATTAAATCAAA
>CATIWR010263756.1:0-46008 GCA_949677035.1 Omphalea diandra | reverse complement strand
AGTCCCCTAGTGTCATGAAGCATATGTTGGCCACCTCTCCTTCTTCCTCTTCTTCACTTGTGTCATCATCCCAAGTGGCAGAAAAGCTTTTCTTCTTTTCTTTGTCCCATCTTTTCTTCTTCTTCAACTTTGGACATTCATGCTTCATGTGCCTTGTTTGCCACATTCATAGCATATGACATCATTTGTTCTTTCTTTTAGGCTTTGGGCTGATTTCTTAAAGACTCTTCTCTCTTTTCTCCTTCTTATCAATTCCTTGGTTCTTCTTAAGAGCATTGCTAGCTCTTCTCCTTCTTTATCACTATCCTCTTCACTTGAGGATGTGTCTACTTCTTTCTCCCTTGTTGAAGCTTTGAGATCCATGGTTCTTTTTTCTGATTTTTCACTTTGGCCCCTTAGCTTCTTCATTTGCTCATCTTTTTGAATGGCTAACTCATGAGTCAAGAGCTTGCCAATGAACACATCTATTGGGACCTTTCCAATCTCTAGATTGGATTCTTGAATGTTGCACACCCTAGCCCCAAATTTGTCAAAAGGAAGAGTTCTAAGAATTTTGGTGTTTACCTCATAATTGATGAGTGCTCTTCCAAACTTCATCATATTGGTGACGATGGACAAGAGACGATTGGTCATTTCTATGATGTTTTCATTGTCCTTCATCATGAAGAGTTCCCATTCGGTGACATACATCTCCAAATGGCTTGATTTGACTAAAGTTGTGCCTTCATGATAGTTCTCTAAAGTCTTTCATATGACATGTACAGTTTGACAATATTGCACTCTCCCAATCTCTTCTTTCGAAAGCGAGCTTAAGAGAATGGCTATTGCTCTCTTGTTCCTGCCATTTGACTTTTGGTGAGCTTCAACCCATTCATCCCTTGGGATTAGTTCTTCATTACCATCCACAACTCTTGTAGGAGGCTTCCATTCCTTGATTACCACATCCCAAAGGTCCACCACATATGTGTCAAGATAGATCTCCATCCTATACTTCTAATGAGTATAGTATATTCCATCAAAATATGGTCTTAGCTGTGAGTGGTTTACTTCTTGTGCCATGATTTTCTTTCACCCAATGAAGATTTGATTTGTGAAAACCTTGCTCTGATACCACTTATTGTCCCTAGGCACCAAGAAGGGGGTTGAATTGGTGAATAAAAATTTCAACAACAAGGATAAAGGGGAGAAGAAAGAGTAGGAGAGAGACAACCAATTTATAGTGGTTTGGGTATAATTGACCCTACGTCCACTCCCCAATTAATCAATTGGGTATTTCACTATCTCAATGGTGTTTTCAAGCTCACACCCAACTTATACAACTTGTGTTTTGATGGCTAACACATAACCTTACAACAATGTGTTTTTAGGCTAACACAAAACCTCACTCAAGTGTTTCACTAGGCTCGCACTTAAACCTTTCTTGAAGTGTTTTTACAGGCTAACACAAAACCTCACAACTTTATGTTTAATGCTCACACCTAACAATTACAATTTCATAAAGAAAATGAAGAAAATGAGTAGCAAAGATTAAGAGCTTTAATCACTTGTAATGAATTCCTTAGCAACCTTATTCATGGTTGTTTAGTGGTGTATTTATAGCCAAACTTCACCAAAGAGACATTGCAGATCATAGCTCATCAAATCTTTAAGACATGCTTGATAGATTTTGCATTAAATGCTTATCAGGATGAAATCACGGTCGCTATTGCATTTCGCGGTCGCGAAATTCAAATTCTTCAAGGGAAACCCTGTTTGTGTCTAACGGCTAGTCCACATGGCAACTTCTTATTAGTTCATTAAGAAAATATAGTCGTTGTCTTTTACCTACTCTCAGAAGTCGCGGTCGCGAGTTTTCTTGCACAGGCCGCGATAGAGGATGCGAATCCATCTGCCAAAGTGGTCATCTTTCTTCCACAGGATTCGCGGTCGCTACCAACAAGGTGCCTTCGTAAAATTTGACTTCCAACAGTCTTCTGGGACACTTGTCAAGCCGTGGTTATGGACTTGCTTCCCTCTTGAGTTACTTTGAAATTTGCGATTGCGACTAAGGCGTGACTTTCATTGCAAATTTGTCTGTCGCATTTTGGCTTCTTCTTTTCCAAAGGTCGCGATCGAGAATGGCTTCGCGATTTCACCTGCTTGAATTTCAGCATGCCTTAACATAAGTTGCGGTCGCGAATATTAGATTGCGGTCGCGATTTACATGTCTCTTTGGAGTTTATCAACTCTTTTCATTTCTTCTTGAGAGATTTATTTATTTCTGTAAAATCAACACTTATTTGAAAAATTAGTGATGATCAATCTACTTTGTCAAGATCAAAAGGAGTTCTAGACTTAGGATTAACCATCCTAGTCCAACAACAATCATATAAGATATGAGACATTAAATTGTAAAAATAAACACTTTTTTTATATAACAATCTATGGGATCAACATTTTTTACATCAAGAACTTAAAGATAACATAGAAAAGAAATAGAAACCCTAAAGACAATCTAAAAGCTGAGAACTATCATTATCTCTAGAATCATCTTATTCTTCATTCTCTCCTCTACCCTCAACTTCATCACCCTCCTTAGCCTTTTAGTTGTCCTTCTCTTCCAGTGTATCCTCCCAATCCTCAAAATCTAGAAGATGGCAGGGAGGAGCACCTATTTTCTCTTGTAAGTCCACCAAGTCATTATGTAGGTGGGAAAGGAGGAGAAATCTTCTCTTCAGCATCCTCATCATTTTATCCAATTTCTTGTTGATGGAGGCAAGAGAGAGTTGGTTTTGGGCTTAGATTGGAGAGGTGGAATAGGTTAGGCTCCCTCTTTAATGGCAAGCCTTTTTCTTTTGAAGGCTTAGAAAGACTCTAGTTTCTTGGCTCCAAAAAGCACCCAAAGTGTATGTGTAAGAATCTGGGTGAATGTCTTTTGCATTAATGAGGTAGGGGAAGTCTAGAAAATTTTGGGAAGGGGAAAGCTTCTTAGTGGAGAATTTTTCATTTTCCTCATTAAGAGCCCCCACATAACGGTAAATGGCAGTTACATGGGAAGGGAAAAGAAACTAACTCTTGGGTTTAGTGCTCATGTGAATCAGTTGATCCATAAGATAGCAACCAGTTTGAATGGATTTGTTTTTGAAAAGGCAGAAAAGGAAAGCAAGATCCTTTTAGGATACCTTTCCATTACCATCACCTCTTGCATTAATAGAAAAGGTGATGATACGATGAAGTAAGCAAAAAGGGAGGGTTTGAATGTATTTGGCTAAGGAGGTTTTCGGGTCATATTTGATCTCGATGGAAATTTCATACCAAAACTCAAAATAGATGAAGTCAAAAGTAGAGATGATGAATGGAATGTCATCTCTAACTTGAAGATTGAAAAGATTGGACAATTGTTTGAAAGTGATGAAAAAAAGAGTCTCCAAATACTAACCTATATTGGCCAGCATGAGATTTTGCTCTTCGACTTAGAGTCACGATACACATGAATTCTCACATGATTTCTTCATATCCAGGCTTGTCACGAAATATGAATTCGTTCCACCCTAGGTTTGAAAGAAATGCATGGATTTTGTCCTTGATTCTTAGCGATTCGAGAAGGAAAGTGAAAGGAATTTTTTCAGTATAATGATGTAGGAGGCATTTGCCTTGTAGCAATCTTTCTCCTCTTTTGTTATTCCTTTCATCAAATATAGTGTCGGTGGTCCAAAAGGTTGTGCTACTACCTTCCCTTTCTCAACTCTTGAAGCTTTCTTAGGGGCCATTTGTGAGTGAAGAAAGATTGGTAGGTTTTGAGATTAAGGAAGAAAAGAGATGAAGATATTTGGTAGGAATGAATAAAAACATTATTTTAGAGGTTTATATAGGCGAAGAAAATATATGAAAAAGGCTAAAAATATTTAAAAAAAGATTAAATGAAGGCGTGCGATCAGTTGGTAATTAAATTACATAAATGTGTGGTAGTTACCTAAATTCGCGACTGCAACCTGCAAGTCGCGATCGCTAATTCTAAAAAATGTGAGTAATGGATAAAAAATCCTTAAAAAACGGTGCGTTCAATGGTCAAAAGATTTAAAATTTGAATAAATTCACTGTGGGAATTGAAAAGTCGCGATCGACGATTGATGGTTGACAGTCGAATGAAGAATACCTGTAATTCACGATCATAAACCAAGGACCAGCGACCACGAATTACAAGTCCTAAAAAATAACTATGAAATTGTGAGACTTGACTATCTAAACTATGATAATGTCCAATTTAAGCAAATTGGCATAGAGATGTTTAATTGCGCACAAAATTAAGACATCTAAAGAAATACACATCACATACAACACACAAGGTAATCATTCAACATGAAATAATGCAACATATTAGAATGATCTAATTTTTCACTTTAGGGAGCTTCCATCAAGCATTCTCAACTCTCTCTTAATGAAGTTCATCCTTTCTTTATTGAGAAGTTTTGTGAAAACGTTCGCAAGTTGATGATTTGTGTCAATAAATTCTAGCATAACATCACCATTTTGGACATGATCTCTAAGAAAGTGATGCCTAATGTCTATATGTTTGCTCCTAAAATGTTGGATGAGATTTTTGGAAAGATTTATTATACTGGTATTGTCACATTTGATAGCAATGTGTTCAACATCTTTGCCAAAATCCTTTAATTATTATTTCATTCAAAGGACTTGGGTGTAATAACAATCCGCAGTGACATATTTAGCTTTGGCGGCGGATAAAACAACCAAACTTGCTTCTTACTAAACTAAGAAACTAAACACTCTCCTATAAATTAGCAAGTTCTAGAAATGCTCTTTCTATCTAAAATACTACTAACATAATCCACATCCGAATAACTTATGAGGCTAAAAGAAAAATCTCTATGACACCATAACCCTAAATGTGATGTGTCATGTAAATATTTGAAAATCCTTTTAACATCATTCACATGTGATTCTTTAGGACAAGATTGAAACCTAGCACACATGCATACACTAAACATTATATCAAGTCTAAAAGTAGTAAGATAAAGTAGAGAACTGATCATACCTCTATATCTCTTCTCATCAACCAACTTACTAGATTCCTCCTTGTCTAATTTAATGGTAGCACTCATTAGTGCTTTTGCTCCTTTAAATCCTTCCACGCCAAATTTCTTGAGCATGTCCTTCATATATTTAGCTTGGTTGATGAAGATCCCTTATTTGGTTTGCTTAATTTGTAGACCAAGGGAAAACTTGAGCTCTCTTATCATGCTCATCTCAATTTTCTAGTCATGCACTTAGCAAAATCCCCACAAAGAGATTTATTAGTAGCACTAAAAATGATATGATTAATATAAATTTACACTATTAGTGTATCATGATTATGCCTTTTAGCAAACAAAGTTGTGTCAGCCTTCCCTTTTTCAAAATCATTTTGTAAAAGAAAAGAACAAAGTCTTTCATATCAAGCTCTTGGAGCTTGTTTCAAACTATATAAGGCTCTATTCAATTTGAAAACATAATTTGGAAAAGAATGTGATTCAAAACTAGAAGGTTGTTTAACATAAACTTCCTCCTCAATAACACCATTTAGAAAAAAACTTTTGACATCCATTTGAAATAGTTTGAAATTCATGTGACATACATATACCAAAAGAATCCTAATGGCCTCTAACCTTGCTACGGGGGCATAGGTTTCATCATAGTCAATGCCTTCCTCTTAGTTGTAACCTTTGGCAACCAATCTAGCCTTATTTCTAGTGATGAATCCTTGATCATCTACCTTATTCTTAAACACCCATTTGCAACCTACAATTGGGTATTCATTATGCCTAAGAACAAGTTTCCATACATTGTTTCTTTCAAATTGGTTGAGTTCTTCTTGCATAGCAATCACCTAACTCTCATCATCAACAACCTCATCAATAGATTTTAGCTCAAATTGAGAAATAAAGGCAAGATTATTATCTAAAGTATTGAGTTGAGATCTAGTACTTACACCCTTTGAAGTATCACCAATGATTAGGTCTTTGGGATGATGCTTGAAAAATCTCCAATCTTTAGGAAGATCTTGGTTTGGTGATTTCACTTGTTGATGTTAGGGATCTTTATCTTGTCTTGATGAATTGCTTTCATCATGGTCCTCATCCTTTTCTCTTGTAGTATCCTCTAAATCCAATTTCTCAAAATCACCTATAATATCATCAACCAAAGAACCTTTTCTAAGATCAAGCTTACTAGATTCATCAAACACAATATTCATAGACTCCTCTTCAATAACCATTGAACTCTTATTAAAAGCCCTATAGGCTTTACTAGTGGTGTAATAACCTAAGAAGATGTCTTCATTAGTTTTTGAATCAAACTTTCCATGATTATCCTTGATATTAAGATATAACACTTACATCCAAAAACTCTTAGGTATACTAACTTAGGTTTTCTAACATTTCATAGCTCATAAGAAGTTTTATTAAGAATGGATCTTTTGAAAACTTGATTTATAATACAATAAGAAGTATTGATAGCTTTAACCCAAAAGTAATTTGACAAAGAATACTCATTAAGGTAGTTCTAACCATCTTTACTAGTGTCCTATTTTTCCTTCCTACAACACCATTTTGTTGTGGTGTTCTCGAAGTTGAAAAGTTATGGAAAATCTCATTCTCTAAGCAATAAGATTCAAAATACTCATTTTGAAATCCTTTTTCATGGTCACTTCTTATGGAAGAAATGAAGTAACCCTTTTCATTTTGAATCCTTTTTGCAAAACTATTAAAAGCATCAAAAGTATTATGCTTATGAGCTAAAAAGGAAACCTAAGTAAACCTAAAGTAATCATCAATTAGGACTAGTGCATAATGTTTTCCACATAAGCTAACACTCCTAGTAGGTCCTATCAAGTCCATATGAATTAATTGAAAAGGTCTAGATGTACTTATAACATTCTTTGCTTTGAAGGAAGTTTGATGTTGCTTCCTTATTTGCCAAGGGCCACATGTTTTGTCTTTAGAGAATTTTAGCTTGGGAAGACCTTTCACTAGCTTTCCCTTTGATAAATTATGTAAGAGCTTCATGCTAGCATGTCCAAGTCTTCTATGCTATAGCCAAGCTTCATTACTAAGAGACATAAGACACTTAAAGGATTGGTTAATCAAATTGTCTAAGTCAATTAGGTAGGTACTACCCTTCTTTTCACCCTTGAAAACTACCTTTTTATCTGCCAAAGTGGTAACTCGACATTCTCTAGGGTCAAAGGTGACTTTATTACCTTTGTCATATAATTGACTTACACTAAGCAAGTTATGTTATAAGCCATCAACAAGTAAAAAATCATTAATTAAGGAACAACCATTCTTACCAATGATCTCAATGCCAATTACCTTATCCTTGGCATTATTTCCAAATGTGACATTGTCACCCTTTTTTTCCTTTAGGGCCATGAATAACTTCTTATTACACGTCATGTGTTTTGAGCATCTGTTATCCATATGCCAATCATTTGCTTCATTGGTGGCTACCAAACACCCCTACACAACATAAGTAAATCATCTTTACTTTGGTACACAAGCATACTTGGGCCCTAGGGAGTTAGGTTTTGAAGGATCCTCCAACTTAATGTGTGCTTTCCTAATATAGCAATAAACATTTATGTGTCCATATTGCATGCAATAGTGGCATTAAAGTTTAGGGATTTGTGTCTTTCTCCTATGCATTGCCTTAGTATGAATGGGGATTTCCTCATACCAACATGATGTGTGTGTGTGAGCATGAACATGTATGAATGGGTGTAGGATTCGATTTTATATGTGTGTTTGAGTGAGCATGCCTTTTATTATACATGTATACATGGTTGGCCTTCTTAGAAATAGGCTTAGGGCCTTATTGCACCTTTCCGTTAGCCTTAGGCAATGAGGTTTAGTGTTTTGCACACTTTTCTTTCCAACAATCTTAATACTTAAAGTTTGAGGTGTTGAGGCCTTGATGAGTGTTGTGACTGAAGGTGTAGAAGAAGATGCTCCATTAAAGCCTAAACCATGCCTAACCAAATGAGGTTTTTGTGATACAATAAGTTTATCCAAAGCTTCTTTAACCTTGTGGAACTTAGAAATAGAGTTTTTAAGCTCAATGGCTTTACCTTTTAATGAGTCATTTTCCTTTCTTAATGAAGTTAGAGATGAAAATGACTTGGATAGATTCTTCATAGACTTCTTGAGTTCTTCGTTTGAAGCCCTCAATTCACTTACCATACTATTTAGGGATTTGAATTCATCCTCTACTTTAATGCACTTTTTCTTATACGTTTTCATTTGTGACTTATACTTGTCACATTTCATGGTGAGAGATTATAAAAACTCATCATCCACATCATCTAATTCATCAAATTCAGAATAAAAGTAAGGTGAAGAGCTTACCTCATTAGGTGAATCCTCTTAAGCCATGAAGCAAAGGTTTGCAACCTCTTCCTTTTCATCTTCTTCACTTGATCTATCATCCCAAATGGCTTTAAAGCTCTTTCTTTTTTCTTTGTTCCCTTTCTTCTTTTTCTTCAATTTGGGGCAATCATATTTGATGTGGCCTTGCTTTTAACATTTATATCAAGTGACATCATTTGATCTTTCTTTGGAAGTTAGAGTTGTTTTCTTGAAGTTCCTTCTTTCTTTCCTTTTTCTAATCAGCTCCTTAGTTCTTTTTAAAAGCATTGTAAGCTCCTCCTCCTTTTTGTCACTTTTCTGTTTAGTTAAGGTTGCTTTACTTCCTTCTCCTTAGATGAAGACTTGAGTGCCAAGGTCCTCCTTTCTGGTTTTGAAGATTTCTCTCCTTGGCCTCTCATTCTCTTCATTTCTTCATCCTTCTTTAAGGCCAACTCATTAGTCAAACGTTTGCCTATTAGGACATCTGTTGGTACCGTTTCTATCTTCGAGTCGGACTCTTGGATATGACACACCCTTGCATCAAATTTTTCAAGAGGTAGAGATTTCAAAATTTTAGAATTTACCTCATGATTGGTGAGAATTCTCCCAAACTTCTTCATGTTTGTGACAATTGCAAAGAGTCTATTTGTCATGTCTGTGATTTGCAAGGAGTCTATTTATCATGCCTATGACACTTCTTCCTCTTTCATCATAAATAGCTCACATTTTGTCACATACATCTCAAGTTGGCTAGATTTCACCATGGTGGTGCCCTCATGATAGTTCTCCAAGGCCTTCTAAATGCCATGAGTAGTAAGGGAATGTTGGACCCTTTCAATTTCTTCTCTTGAGAGAGAACTTAAAAAGATTGTCATGGCTATTTTATTTTTACCATTGGATCTCTTATGTGCTTCAACCCACTCATGTCTATGGATCAATTCTTTACTTCCATCCATCACTTTGCTAAGTGGTTTCCATTCCTTTGCAACAATATCCCAGAGGTCTACCACATCACTATCTAGATTAATTTCCATTATATACTTCTAATAAGTATAGTATACTCCATCGAAATATAGCTTAAGGTGAGTGTGGATTCCTTCTTGTGTCATAATCTTTACTCATACAATTAAGTTTTAGAGTGAGACTTGGCTCTGATGCCACTTATTGACCTAGGGCACCAAGAAAGAAGGTTGAATTGGTGGCTGATTGAAAATTACAAGGGAGGCTAAAGTGTTTAAAAAGTTAAGAATGGGAGGAGAAAAATCAACACAAAAAGTTTATAGTGGTTCGAGTATTAATAAACCCTACTTCCACTCCCTAATTATTCACAATTGGTATTTCACTCAATAAAACTTGGTGTTTTCAAGCTCACACCCACCTTATACAACTTGTGTTTTATGGCTCACATAAAACCCTTACAACCTTATGATTTTAGACTCACACAAAAATCTCTCACAAGTGTTTTGGATAGGCTAACACTTCAACCTCTTACAAGACTTTTAGAATCTATGCTAACTTTTAACCTACTTACAAAGGTGTTTATTACTCACACCAAACAATCAAGAACACATTAAGAAAAGTAAAAGAATGAGTAGCAAATTGCTAAGAGTTTGATTATAATTAATTCTATTCTATTTCATTTACATCAGTTTGGTGGAGTGTTTATAGCCCACATCCACCAAACAGACGTTACTCTATAACTATCCCAAAATCTTCAAGTTGTGTTAGACAAATTTTGCATTAAATGCTTATCAAGCGGAAGTCGCGGTCGCGAATTTCCAATTTGCACTAAGGAGCCAAAAATCATGGTAGAAAACCTTGTTTCATATCTAATAGCTAGTCTATGTGTCCTTCATTCATTAGTTGTCTGAGAAATATAACCATTGTGTTCTACCAACTACTTAAAAGTCACAGTCGCGAGTTGGCTTTGACTTGGGCATGATTGAGATCGCAAATTTCTCTACTTAGAAAGGACACTTCAACTTCTTATTGTGGTCACAACCAAAAATTTGCCCTCTCGATTTTTTATTTTCAATGATTCCCCTAGACACTGGCATGTTGTGACTGTCGTTTTGGTTCCTTCCTTTATCACTATGAAATTCGTGGTCACGACCTCAGATGTGAATGCCATCGCGAATTCCTCTATGATTCAACTAAGGCTCCTTCGACTAAGTTGCGACTACGAATTCGCCTACGAATTCCTATGGCCTAGCTCCATCCATTCTTATAGCAATGTCACGATCACGATTTAGAGGATATCTACAATGAATTTGAATGTTCTTGTAAAAGATGGAGATTTTGACTTCTATCAACTTCTAACGAAAATAACTCTTATAAACTGCAAAATAATACTTGAATAAAGCATTAGAATTTATCAATCTCCATTATCAAGATCAAAAGAGGCTTATGACATAGGTTTAACCAACCTAGTCCAACATATGTCAATAGTCATTGAAAATATATTAGGTTATCACTTTGTGACAAAAATATTTGTGTGACAAAAATAGTTGTCATTAATTAACTTTGCAAATAATGATAAATTTTCTAGTCATCTTCTCAATAATTAATGATAATTATATTTGTCAATAATTAGTTTTATTAGATATTTTTTTTATCAAACATGATCAATTTTTTACTTACCTTTTTATTAATAATCAGTGACAAATTTATTATTCATTTTCTAAATTTAGATGCAATATTAATGTCCCAATAGTGTGTGTATTAAATATTTTGTAAAATAAAAAATAATAGATCCGCTAATTCAACATAGAATGTAAAATTAATATAATATTTAACAATTGCTTGGATAATATAAATACAAAAGTTCAAATATCTAATTCCAAATTAAAAGTTCAAATGCCTGTAACTAGATCCTAAAAATCTATTAAATTAAAACTTTCAACTTTTCATTCTTGATCTTCCATACAACCTCTCCAATTTGCCATTCTTGATCTTCACATATAAAAAGAAATGACTTCAACTTTCTCAAGTGATTATATATTAATAAAAAGATCATGAATGAAAGTACAATAACAAAAAGAACTTCTAGGAACCTAAACATCATAAACAATGACCTCCACATGAATCTCAAGTTCTATCATTCCATTACAAAACCAATGACCTTTTTATAGTCACTTTCAATCAAATTTAGAAAGATATATATATTATTAATACTATATCTTTCTAGAGATATATTCATATCCTAACTAAGTCAAATATCAAATCTCAAATTAATGACAAAATGGAACAAATCGTTTAAAATAATAGACGTGATCCATATTTTTAAACTTCTACAACAATTTCATTTAAGATTAATGCACAATCCAATAAAAAGTATGCAGCCTATAAGCCCACCCATGTACACCAGAAATGTTATATTCACAACAATATCCAATTTCATATAAAAAAACACCACAAAAATAATGAAGTATAACACAATTACATGAAAACACAAATCAAGAATAAGAGAATTTCCATTTTAAAAGAATAGACACGACCCATAGGAGAATTTCCATAATGGAACAAATTGTTTAAAAGAATAGATATGACCCATATTTTTAAACTCTTGCAACAATTTCATTTAAGACTAGTGCATGATCCAATAAAAGCATACAACCTATAAGCCCACCAATATATACCATAAATGTTATATTGGCTATAATATCCAATTTCATATGAAAAACACCATAGAATAATGAAGTATAATATAACACAACTCAAGAATAAGAATTTCCATTTTAAATATTGAAGAAATTCTATAGTAAAATACTACAAGAAAAGCATGAAAATAGTGCACAAAAGTCTACATAATAATTGTAGAAATTTTGCAAAAGAATTCTATAGAAAAGTTTATACAAATATGCAAAAAAATTTTGCATAATAACCAAAAAAAAATTTACATCAAAAAGTTGCAAAAAACCTGCACAAGTACTGTCAGCATTATTGCATTCTAATAGAAACATAATAGCTCAATATTATTTTTCTAAACATGAACATACCTATCCAACTCGCACTTATATTATATTAAAATCTAATAAGACACATAAATATGAATTAAGTGACAACTATGCAACTCAAATATCAACAATAACTAAACAAAGCAAAAAATAATCAACTCATGAACAATAAAAAAAAGAGATTCATATGTTATAAAATGTTTAACACTTTTGCATAATTATTGCCTAAAGCAACAAGCACTGAAAATAAAAATCTATTCATATGCATGTTCCATTATAGTATGTAATTCAATTATCTAAATGTATTTAATACTTAAATTAAATTTTTTTAGACTAGAGCTTCATCTTATTAGCCACTCTAAATGCCATAAACTTGTTGATGCTTTCATCATGTTGACCTCATTGATCCTTCAAACTAGTTATTTCAATTTGACTTTTAGCTACTTGTGTCTTAAGCTCACTAACTTGGTATTCTTACCTCTATAGCTTTCGTTGTGTCTCTTGAAGTTCCTTTTGAAATATTTAGGTAGCCGAATCATAGGTTTCAGTGTGTTTCCTTAGAGGTTTTGGACCATATCTAAGGCCTTTATGTTATCAAAACCATGGCCAAAGACCTCAAGAACTATCTCATTGTAATCTTCTCAATTCTTTCTTCAAAATACTGATTTAGTTTTTCTTTCATTAAATTCTATTTGGACATATGGAAGTAATAAGAAAATAATTAGTATCATTACCACTAACAGAATTAAGAAACTACATAGATATGTAGGTAAATTACCTAATTTTCTTCTTTTGCTTTAAATGATTAGTCTTTTTTTATCAGAATAATGGGTACATTTGTATAATTCAATCCTATAAAAAGGTTATCCATTATGCTCCTTTTGAGACTATCACTAAAACAAATAATAATAATAATAATTAGTTGAATAGGACGAAAAATCAATAGCATCATCTCAAATTTTTATTTTTGAATACATATTTTTATAACACTCACAATTTCATGTCATCAAAATAGTAAATGGCTTTCTATCGAAAATATGTAGAGCTCTTAACTTCTTCCTATTTCCTCCATTCACAAACTTGCACGCTAAACAATGTAAATTATAAATCTATGCTCTTAAAAAAGGAGTTGTAACATTTTAAGATAATATTGAAAATTGCAAATCATTACCTTGAATTTAGGTGTTATCCAATAATCACACAATGCTTCCCAATTTTTAGAAAGATGGCATGTTATTCTTAGCCTCTACTAAAGTACTAGACTTTTTTGTACTGCATGTGTAACTTGTAACGACCAAGATAAACTTACAAAAGATTCATTTCAACTTCAAGATCTAATCATAAAAGGAAAGCGAAAGAAGTTCAAGGAAGTAATTGGAGTATTCATACAATAAGGAATTATAATTGGATTAGCCTAAAAAAAACAAAGGATGCATGAAGCCTAATTACTTGGAGATGGAAGCTTGGACTCTTCAAAGGGAACACTTAACTTAATCCAATGGAGCTCAACTTATGGAGAGGCCCAAGATCCCTTAACATATTGCTAAGACACTAAATTGGAGGTCCAAAACATGTAAGCAAGGAAGATTGTTCATAAAGTCAAGGATCTTGAAATATTATGCTTAGTTGTCAAGATTTTCCTATTCTTTTAAGGACGTCCTCTTTTGGCAAAATACTTCATATCTATTGAGGATCTTTTGTTAGTTATTTATTTATGTAAGGTACTTCCTTTATAGTTTCCTAGTTAGGAAAAATACCTTGGTCAAATGTTGTTGGCCAATCATAATGTCTCTTTTAATTTTCCTTGTTAGTTTAAGATTTCTTTTCCTTAATGAATTAGGAAATTAGAATTCGACTAACCATGGAAAACTGAATTCTTGAGGGTTTCTTAAACAATTGTAAGGCTATATATATCCTCATATTTGGCCATCAATGAGATATACAATATTCATTAGCTAATAGCTATTTTGTAAGATTAAATTTTCTTTTTAAGTTCTTGATAGGACTTGGTGAGATTGCTGAGTGAGAGCTTAATAATTTCACGAGCTTGTTTAATCTAGGTCTTAAATTAATTAATTAATTTATGGTTGAGGCTAACACCACTTAAATGTTTATAATTTAGATTGTTAGAAACAAATTTTTTTAGAGATCTAATTAGGATTTAGGGATTTATCATATTTTGATCTTTAAATTAAAGCTTGAGACTTATGTTTTGCATATGGGTAAGGATTCAACCAACCTTGTTCATATTATTTGGTATCAGAGCCAAGGTAAATTCAATATCAAAAGGTATTGTCCCTCATTATTCTTTTTGTTTTTGCAATTAGCTTCATCGAATCACATTTTTCATCTTTTCTTCTTTAATTCGGTTTCTTCTTACTTCTTGCATTCAAACTCATTTTCATTCATTGTTTCATCATCGATTAGTTTTGTTTCATCATCATAAACCATATAGTCAAAAATCATATTCAAATTTCATGAAAATTGTATACTTTTGCAAAATTTTCTTAAATTAAGGAATTTTACAAAATCTTTAATTTTATGTTTTCCTTCCATTCATATTCATGTTTCTTCATCAACTAACCTTTCTTGTGTCCTTAATTGCAGAGTATTTGATTCAAGAATTTCCTTGAAATTTGGAAGTTTGCCAAAATTTCGTTAAATTAAAGAAAACTTGATTTTAGCTTATTTGTTGCAATTCCTTCATTCTTTTTCATTCCAAATTATTTTTTTTAATAATAATCTTTTTAGTGTTTCTTAGTGTCTAAGGTTGAACCATATCCTAAAATTCAAGAAAGGGCAAAATTACCAAAATACCCATAAAAATGTTCAATTTGGCTTCTTATTTTGTTCTTGTGTTTTGAGTTGTTCTTTGTGTTACTTGTAATTCTAAGTTTGTTTTAGCTTTAAAAACTTTTAAAAAAGAAATGAGAAGAAAGAAAGAAGCTAAGGATTGCAAATGTGTTGTTTTAAAGCTGATTAAAAAAAATCTCATTTTCCATTTGGCCTAGGCTTAATTCTTACTATATTCTTGAGTTCAAAACACCAATTCACAACTTCAAATTCCTTTTAAATTCTTAGATTGCGATAGATCTTTAGAAATTTATTTTTGCAACAAATTGTGTTCTTTTTAATTTCTTTATTTTCTAAGTGTTTTAAGAGTTAGTTTTTACTTGTTTATGTTCAATTTAAGCTTAATTAGCATAAAATAACTTAATCCTCAAAGAACATAAAGAAAAGAATCTTGAGAGGTAAAAAGTAAGAGGGGTAAATTATAAGAGGATAAAAGCCAAAATTTGAGTTAAACACGAGTGTGAGTGACACCAATTAAGTGTAAACACGTAAGCTAGTGTTTTGTAAGGATTTCTTCTGTTATTTACAAACCATGGCAAATTTGAAGAAAGTTGAAGGAGATCCCGAATTGAATTGTTTCTTAGAAGCTTAAGTGATACCATATAAAAGGTGGAATGGGGCATACATGCAAGGATGAGGCAATTGATTGACAAAATGGAAAAGATAAAAGCTAGCTAATAAACCAATAATTCCAATTCCAACATAACCCATACTAATCCAAAACAACCAAGCCATGGGAGAGCCATACATGATAATAAGGAGGGTGATTCCATAGAGGAATTTTCCTAAAGGTTTAGCAAGCAAGACAATACTCTTAGTGACATTAAGATGAAGATTCCTACCTTCAATGACAAAAATGATCTCGAGGCATACTTATCATGGGAAAAAAAGGTAGATTTTGTATTTAATTATCATAACTATACTGAGGAAAAGAAAGTTAAGCTTACGACTGTTGAGTATACAAATATGTTCTTGTATGGTGCGATCAAATTTTATATTCTAGGAAAAGATATGGTGAGGATCCTATTTATACTTAGGTATAGATGAAAAAGGTAATGAGAAAGAGATTTATACCTAGCCATTACTATAGGGATTTACATAACAAATTACAAAGGCTTGTACATCATGCTAAAAGTGTGGAGGAGTACCATCAAGAACTTGAGGTGACAATGATTAGGGCCGAGACTGAGGAGTCCATGGATCAAACAATGGCAAGGTTTTTTGGTGGGCTTAAAAAATACATTGCAAATCAAGTGGAATTGTGCCCTTATAATGATTTGGAGGACTTGTACCATTTAGCCCTTAAAATAGAAAAACAATAACAAGGTAAGCCTTTTAGACCCAATTTGTTTTCTTCTTTTGGAACTAACATGTTTAAAGCTAGTGATAAGCCCATTAATAAGCCTAAAGAGAATCACCTAAAAAGGAAAGAGGGAAGTCCAACTTTCCAATCAAGGTTAAACCAATAAAACCTAATAAAGCAAGCTTCATAGTATATTTCAAATACCAAAGAAGAGGATATGTGGCACGTAAATGCCCCAACAAAAGGACCATGATGATTAAAAATGGCGAAATTACTAATGAGGATGAGGATAATGGAATAAAAATTGACTTGGAGATGCCTCCATTATAAGATGTTAGTAATATGGATGGTTTTGAAGACCCCAATGAGTTAACAAGTAAAGAAATATTTGTAACTAGACGTTATTTAAATGCCCATATTAAAAATGATCAAGAGCAAAGGGAAAATATTTTTCATGCTAGGTGTAGAATTAATGGCAAACATGTGTTTTGTTATAATTGATGGTGGTAGTTGCATTATACGATTAGATTTATTTTATTGAAAATATTAAATTGCCAACTTTGAAACATCCTAAACCTTACTACTTGCAATGGTTAAATGAGTATGGGGAAATTAAGGTAACCAAGAAAGTTAGGATTGCATTTACAATGGGCAAATATAAAGACGAGATTTTATATGATGTTATACTTATGCAAGCTAGTCACATGCTTTTGGGGTGTCGATGGCAATTTGATAGAAAGACAAAGCATGATAGATTTACTAATGTATATGAGTTTGATTTTGAGGGCAAACACATTATGCTATCTTTGTTTTTATTCATTTCAAATCTATGAAGATAAAAAAAAATCTTAAAAAAGAGTGAGAGAGATAGAGAGAAAGTGTGCATAAATAAGAAATAGAAAAATTAGCACGTCAAAAACAGAGTAGTGAGAAAACCAAAGAGAGGCATGACATTATAGTGGAAAAAGGAGAACAAATAGGCGATGTCCATAAAAAAGGTGAGGGGCATGCAAAAGGAAAGAGTGTGAAAAAAACTATATTTGCAAAAGAGAGGGATGTGAGGAAAGCCTTGTTAGCCAAAACACCCATGGCTATACTTTTTTTAAAGATTTGAGACACCCATGGCTATACTTTTTTTAAAGATTTGAGACTAACATGTTTTTCTTTTAGTGATGATCTAACCAATTTTCTTGCTAGTGTTTTGTTTCTCTACTGCAAAATTTTTCAGATTTATTTCCCAAAGATGTGCCAAAAGAATCACCACCCTTAAGAGGTATTGAACACCAAATTGATTTCATTCTAGGCTCTCAAATTTCTAATAGACCAACCTATATAAGCAATCTCGAGGAGACAAAGGAACTTCAAAGGCAAGTATAAGAGCTAATGAAAAAAAGGTTTGGTAGGGAAAAGTATGAGTCCTTGTGCGTTTCCTATTTTATTAGTACCTAAAAAGGATAGATCTTAGCACATATGTGTTAATTGTAGGGCCATTAATAAAGTAATCATTAAGTATAGACATTCAATTCCTATGTTAGATGAATTATATGGTGCATGCATGTTTTCAAAAAATTGATTTAAAAAGTGGTTATCATCAAATTAGAATATGTGAAGGGGATGAATGAAAAATTGCTTTTCAAAACTAAATATGATTTGTATGAATGGTTAGTTATGCATTTGGGGCTAATTAATGCCCTAACACTTTATGAGATTGATGAACCATACCTTGAATGCATAATTAGGAAAATTTGTAGTTGTTTATATTGATGATATTCTTAGTTATTCTAGATCTTCAGATGCACATATATAACATATTAGGGTTATTTTTAATGTTTTGCACAAATAAAAGTGGTATGTTAACTTTAAAAAGTGTTCTTTTTACACTAGTAAACTTGTTTTCTTAAGATTTATGGTAAGCAAGCATGAAATAGAATTTGACCAAGAAAAGGTAAGTGGAATTCATTCATGGCTGAAACCTATAAGTATAAATGAGGTAAGATCTTTCATGGTTTAGCTAGTTTCTAAGGAAGATTTGTGAAAGATTTTAACACAATTGTGGACCCTAACTAAAATTATAAAGAAAAGTGTTAGTTTTCAATGGGGTGGAGGTGCAACAAAAGGCTTTTGATTTGTTAAAATTTAAATTAACTAACGCATCTTTATTAGCTTTGCCTAACTTTGCTAATACTTTTGAAATTGAATGTGATGCTTCAAGTTTAGGCATTAGAGTTGTTTTAATGCAAGAAGAAAGGCTCATTACTTATTTTAGTGAGAAACTTATAAACCTACACTAAAGTATCCACCTTACGATAAGGAGATGTATGCATTTGTTAGGTCATTGCAAACATAGCAACACTATCTTTGGCATAACGAGTTTGTTATTCACACGGATCATGAGTCTTTAAAATATCTTAAAGAATTATAAAAGCTAAATAAAAGACATGTTAAATGGAGTGAATTTATAGAGTCTATTTCATATGTCATAAGGTATAAACAAGGTAAGGATAATATGATGGTCAATGCACTATTTCAAAGGTATACTCTTCTTTCTCTTCTACAGTTTAAACTGTGCGGATTTTAGTATATTAAAGATTTGTATATTGATGATATTGATTTCAGCTTATACTATAAAAATTGTGAGAAAATTACTTTTGATAAGTATTATAGGCATGATGGGCTTCAATTTAAAGATAATAAGTTTTGTGTGCCTCGATCTTTTTCACGTGAGCTTTTGGTTAGGGAAGCCCATAAAGATGGGCTTATGGGACATTTTAGAGTCCAAAAGACTTTAAATGTTTTGTATGAACAATTTTATTGGCCCAATATGTGAATTGATGTTCAAAAAGTATGTAATCGATGTGTTGCATGTAAATAAACTAAATCAAAATTAAAACCACATGGTCCTTATATGCCTTTACTGATTTCTAGTGTGCCTTGGATTGATATATTTATGGATTTTGTTTTAAGGTTACCTAGGTCTAAATGAGGTAATGATTCTACTTTTTTAGTTGTAGATAGATTTTCTAAAATGATACATTTTATTGTTTATCATAAAACTGATGATGCCATTAACATTACAAATTTGTTTTTCAATGAGATTGTGAGGTTACATGGAATGACTATAATAATTATTAGTGATAGAGATACAAAATTTTTTAGTTTCTTTTACAAAACATTGTAAGGCAAATTAAGAACAAAATTATTATTTTCTGCTCCATGCCACCCACAAACTGATGGTCAAACTAATGTTGTGAATGAGACTTTGGGGAAACTTTTGAGAGTTTTGATAAAAAGAATTTGAAGTCTTAGGAGGAATGTTTGTCATACATAGAATTTGCATATAATAGGAGCGTGCATTCTTCTACATATTGTTGCCCTTTTGAGGTTGTTTATGAGTTTATACCATTGAGTCCTTTGGATTTATCCCTTATTCCTTCTAATTTGTATGTGGACT
This sequence comes from Omphalea diandra, assembly GCA_949677035.1. NCBI lineage: Eukaryota > Viridiplantae > Streptophyta > Magnoliopsida > Malpighiales > Euphorbiaceae > Omphalea > Omphalea diandra. The sequence goes on along the minus strand of CATIWR010263756.1, from coordinate 26,064 downwards.
TAGAAGATAAAAAGAAATCTAATTTTGTTAGGCAATTACATGAGAAGGCGCATTTAAATATTGAAAAGAGGAATGATCAAGTTGCTAAGAATGTAAATAACGATACAATTAAAGTTGTATTTAAAGTGGGAGATTGGGTTTGGGTACACTTTAGGAAAGAGAGGTTTCCTAATCCTAAGAAAAGTGAGCTTAAAATGCTTACAAAATAGACTTGTTTGGTTATTACAATGTTAGTTCTACTTTAAATGTTGTTGATTTTATCTCCTTTTAATTTTGATGAAGGTTTTGATTTGAGGACGAATCATATTGGGGAAGAAAGGAATGATGCAAATAGCCAAAGTAAGCTTACAAAGGATCCACTTCAACTTCAAGACCCAATCATATGAGGAAGGCTAAAGAAGTGCAAGAAGGTAATTAAAGCATTTGTGCAAGAAGGAATTATAATTAGATTAGCCCAAGAAGAGCAAAGGATGTGTGAAGCCCAATTACTTGGAGATGGAAGCTTAGACTTTTTAAAGGGAACGCTTAACTTGATCCAATGGAGCTCAACTTAAAGAGAGGCCCAAGATCCCTTAGCATTCAACCAAGACACTAAATTGGAGGCCCAAAATGTGTAAGCAAGGAAGATTGGGCATAAAGTCAAAGATCTTGCAGGATTATGCTTAGTTGGCAAGATTTTCCTATTTTCTTTAGGACTTCCTCTTTTAGCAGAATACTCCATAACTATTAAGGATATTTTATTACTTATGTAAGGAACTTCCTTCATAGTTCCCTAGTAGCAAAAATACCTTGATCAAATCTTATTGGTCAATCATAATGTTTCTTTTAATTTTCCTTACAAGTTTAGTGTTTCTTTTCCTTAATGAATTAGGAAGTTAGAATTTGACCAAGCATGGTAAACCGAATTCTTTAGGGTTTTCTTGAACAATTGTAAGGCTATATATAGTCTCATATTCAGACATCAATGAGATATACAATATTCTTTGGCTAATAGCTATTTTGGGAGATTAAATTCTCTTTTTGAGTTCTTGATTGGACTTTGTGAGATTGTTGAGTAAGGACTTAATAATTTTACAAATTTATTTAATCTAGATCTTAAATTACTTAGTTAATTTAAGGTTGAGACTAACACTACGTAAATCTTTTAATATTTAGGTTGTTAGAAATAAGTTTTTTAAAAATCTAGTTGGAATTTAAGGATTTATGTTATTTTGATCTTTGGCTTTAGACTTATGTTTTATATACGGGTAAGGATACAACCAACCTTGTTCGTATCAACTTATCAATCAAACAACCCCTCACACTTGGATCATCTATATTAACATTCATGTGAATCTACGTATGATATAAGTACTTGTTAGAATGCAAGAAAACTAATGTGAATGTGATAAACGATTAGCTTATTATTTTCATACATACTTTTAAGTGATCAACGTTTGGTTCCAAACTATTTTCTTCATCTACATCTTTTCACTTTTTGGGCATTATAAGGATAACTCAAGTAACTACACCAATCTAACTTGAAAGCTTGGCAGATTCCTCTCCATCAATAGGTCTTCCTATCAATGGATCCTCATTGATCTTCATTTTTCTTCCACAAGCAACAATTGCCTTCATAAGGCCCTTACCATTGTTTTTCCATGACCCATGTTCTTAGATTTAGATACTATCACAATATTATATTTTACATGCATAACAAATGATCAATATTAGGATATAGTATATAGAATAATGGCATGTCACATGACTTGTCTCACTGAATGGAATTCAGAATTTTTAGTAGATGAGACAAAGGGACTTTGAGTTGACAGAACTTCAGGAGTTTGAGATGATGGAACTTTGGGACTTTGAGTTAATGGAATTAAAGGATTTTGATCCTTATTGCCACTTTCGAAGGTTTGATTTGATGTACCATTTTCATTACCTTTAGAGGAGCCATTTGGTGATGCATCATTTTCTAAATTTTATTTTCCATTGTCAAATGCAACATTTGCTCAAACAAAGAGACTCTTAATATCATTGTGAGTAACTAAATTAGTTGCAGTGCACTTAGAAGAATGATTTGTGAGACTTTATTGTAATTGGTTTGGGCTGATAAATTTCAATTTCATTTCTTATACACCTTTAAGAGCCATAATCTTGTATAAAAACCATCCAATAATAAAGTCCAAGTTCTTGCAATAGCAAGAACAATAATGACTATGATAAATACAAAATTAAAAAATATCTATCAGAGATGCTTGTATAATCTGACTTAATAAATCAAAGCATTGTGTAGGTAATTAAATTATTTTTTTCCTTATAAGATTTAGCTTTTTGGGTTCTTACTTAGCTATAAACACTAAAAAATATAACAAACCATATAATATCTCCCAAAGAAAAATATATTATGGTGACATAAGACCATTTACCATTTTCCTTTAGGACATATGCCTCTTTGACTGTGTATGCATTGCTTTTTCAAGTTTTATTTAAGTTACAATGCAATTTTGTTCATACTAATTATTTAATAAGCTTACCAAAAAAAAAAGCACATAAAAAGTTGAACACAAAATTATTAACATATGATTAATAATAACTATTAAAAATGGTTCTATGATGTTATTCATCAAACTTTTTGTAGTTTAAAAAAAGCAATAATGATGTGCAATTAGCACTACAAATGTAATAACTTGAGTTCTACTCTTTGTAAATTCATCAAACTTTACAAAATCGTAACCAACATGTGTTGATAAGTATACTAACACTCTCCTCAAACAAAAAAGGAAAAGTACCTCAAATAAATTGAAAATAGTAGCTATCCAAAAAGAGTACCTTTGTTGGTAGCAAACATTAAAACTTATGAATCTCAAGTTCTATACCTCCAAAAATCACAAAACTTTTCAGAAATCTACATAACATATAGTTACATACCTCCACCAAAAATCTACACAAATAGTAAGTATCCCAACACATAGATCCTCTGCATATTAAATTTCATACAAAAATTCCTCCATTTAAGGGTTGAAAACTGTGCACTAGTATAGGTTATAATTTCTTAAAAGCAAAGAAAGAAATATTAATCAAGTATGAACCTCCATATGTAGCCTACTTCTAAATTTATATAACAAATATGTTAACTATAACCTCTTTTAGCATCAATATTGGTCATGTGAAAGAATAAAGAGATTAAATAAAGCAAATACAAATAAAGAAAATTTTAACCTATGCAACTTAAATTGAATAAAAACAAGATTCTTATAGTGTACATATAGAAATTAAGTTTAATAGAAATTTACTTTGACATATTACGGATGCAATTAAATATAAGTATGATGCCTATTGTTTGATTTTCAATTCATACAAAAATAAGAAATTAAATTTATCAAAGAAAATAAATAGGAATTTGAAATAAGTTTTCAATATCAAACATACATGATCAAAATATTATACTTTAGTATTATCCTAAACCATATTCCAAATTTATTAAAACATAGATAATTGGAGTGAAAATTACTAACTAATGACTAATAATAACTAACTTAAGAATTGTTTTATGATGTTATTCATCAAACTTTTTGTATGATGAGCAGTTAGCACTAAAAATTTAATAACTTGAGTTCTACTCTTTGTAAACTCATCAAACTTCACATGATCATAACCAACATGTGTCATTAATTATACTAAAAATATCCTTAAACGAAAAGGAAAAGTACCTTAAATGAATTGACAACAACAGTTGTCCAAACAGAGTGCCTCTACTAGCAACAAGCATTAACACTTAAGAATCTCAAGTTCTATACCTCCAAAAACCACTAAACTTTCCAAAAATCTACATAACATATAGTTACATACATCCACCACAAATCAACATAAAATCATAAGTTTTTCAAATTAGTCAAAAATAGTACCTATTTGAAAACTTTTCATATGTAGGTAACACCATTTCATGAATTTATTTTCCTAATTTGCTCTCATCAATTTTCAATGAAAATTTAGCTCGACTATTCTAACACATAAAATCATTTGCATATTAAATTTCATATAAAAATTCCCACATTTGAGGGTTGAAAACCATACCATAATATTGGTTAGAATTTCACAAAAGCAATAAAAAGAAAACTAATCAAGTATGAACCTCCAGATGTTGCCTACTTCTAAATTTATATAGCAAATATTTTAAGTTCAACCTCATTTAGCATCAACACTAGTCCCATGAAGGAATGAAGAGATTAAATAAAGCAAAAACAAATAAGGAGAATCTTAACCTATGTAACTTAAATTCAATACAATCAAGATTCTAATTATAACATCCATATAGAAATTAAGTTTAATAGAAATTTCCTTTGGTATATTACTGATGTAATTAAATACAAGTATGATATCTATTATTTTATTTTCAATTCATACATAATTAAGAAATTAAATTTCTCGAAGAAAATAAATAGGAAATTAGAAATAAGTTTTTAATATCAAACGTATGTGATTAAAATTATACTTTAGTATTATCCTAAATTGTATTCCAAATTTATTAAAACATAGATAATTAGACTGAAAATTATTAACTAATGACTAATTGTAACTAACTTAAAAATGGTTTTATGATGTTATTCATAAAAAAAATTTTAGTTTATATAAAGCAACTATGATGTGCCGTTAGCACTAAAAATTTAATAACTTAAGTTCTACTCTTTGTAAATTCTTTAAACTTTACAGAATCATAATCAACATGCGTGTCATTAAGTATACTAAAAATCATCTCAAACAAAATAGGAAAAGTACCTCCGATAAACTTAAAGTAATACTATCTAGACAAAGCACCTTTGTTGGCAACAAACATTAAAACTTAAGAATCTCAAGTTCTAAACCTCTAAAAACTACAAAACTTTTTAGAAATCTACATAATATATAGTTACATACATCCACCAAAAATCAGTAAGAACTTAAGATAATTAAAAATATATGTACTTTAAAGAACAAAAATAGATAAAGGTATATTTAATAAAGTAACACATTAAAAATTGTTGACTTACGATGAGAAAAGGAATTTGTTTACAAATCAATTCAATTTGAGAATTGACACTTTTTTCTAGTCTTTATTGCAAAGCTAATGTCTAATGTTTCAATTATGGTTACTATAAGCTACAAAACTATTTTGTGACGTTTACTTAATTGTATTCGAATTAAGCTAACAAAAATGGACCTGTAAAATAATATCTAGCCATTAAAAAAATAATAATAAAGAAGGTTGTAGATTATGGATGGTGATTGTACACTATTGTAGCTTAAGTCCTAGTACAACCTGTTTGCTATTATGTGAAGTATTTCCAACACAAACTTATTTATAATGCCAACAAATTCCAATTACATCCAACCAATAAAATAGGCTTATAAAGTAGAAAATCAAAGCAAATAAATGCATCAAAAGCCTTATAAACCATCAAATAACATGAAAACAAAAAGCAATCGAAGTTCATATCTATTATATCATAATGTAATATTGAATGATTTGTTCATACGTGAATTAATATATAAAGCTCTACCAAAACATGCTCATAAATCATCACTTATATTTTCCCTAGTTATTGTGCTAGTGAAATGATGAAGATCATATAAGGACCAAGGAGATGCAACTACAACTATCGTAAATTGCAAGAAATGACATAAACATAATGACACCTGAGAAACATTTCTAGTTATAAAGTTACTTGTACTACCAACAAATTCCAATTACATCCAACTAGTAGAATAACCTTATAAAAGCAGAAAATCAAAGCAAATAAATACATCATAAACCTTACAAACCATCAAATAACATGAAGACAGAAAGCAACTGAAGTTCATGTCTATTATATAATATTGTAATACTGAATGATTTGTTCATAAGTGAATTAATACATGAAGCTGGACCAAAACTTACTCATAAATCGTCACTTGTATTTTACCTAGTTGTTGTGTGTGCTACTGAAATGATGAGGATCATATGAGGACTAAGGTAATGCAACTACAACTATCATAATTTGATGAATTGACTAAAACATAACACTTTCACCCTATGAAGTAGAATCTTTTCAAAATAAGACTTCCATGCTAAATACAGGATTCATCACTTGGGAAAAAAAAAAAGGAAGTCAACAACATTTATTAGCTTGTACTTGAAGATTCTGGACATCATCCATTGCAACAGCCAGTACTGGCAACACCATTGGATGGTGTTAATTTTACAAATCCGGCTCAAATTCTTGGATAGCTATATAATTGCATTAATTGTTTCCCATCTCACACAGGGGTGGGGATCATGAAACGAGTTCAAAACCATTATCGCTATTTGTTCCACATTTTTTATCATTTGACTAAAATCTTGGGTTGACCAAGCATAACAGCTATAATAATAACTAAGAGTAAAAAAAACCAACTAAGAATAATAAAAAAAAATAGGAATTTGTAGTTAAAGAAAGATGCGTCCTAGTTAGTGTAACCAGAATGCAAAGTAAAAAGAAATTACATATTATAATCCACAAAAAAATTTCTAGTGACAAATCATAAATAATAACTGCAATTTTTAACCCATTTCATAAATGGCTAAGAGCTTAAAGTTATAATCAAAGCAAATAATAAAATTTAAATGCACATACAACATAATAGTGCTTATAATAGAAGCTTAAGTTCTCAAACTATGTGAATAAATAAGTCTATAATCAATGAACTATATTAAAAAAAAAAAAAAAGCCATAGAAACTAAAATAGAGAAGGAAATACTTGAAACTTACATTATTATCATAATCTTCATTAGCTTCTTCTTCAAATAATCCATTAGTAACAAAATCCACATCCATTATCACATCTTACAAAAACCAACCTTCTTGGATCAAAACTTACACCATCAAAGGACAACCAAAAAAGGGAAAAAATCAAAGCACAATTAAAAGATATTAGAAATTTGATAACAACAGTTATATCATAATTTCTCTATTGAATCACACTTTTAAATCAACTATGTTTTATGTACACACTTATAAGAGATTCAAACACTATTATGAGCCGAAAACATAAATAAACAAATGCAAGCAAAAGTGTTAGATCCATTTAGTATCAATATGAGATTATGGGTTTGCTACACTTAACAACGACAGCTGAAACAAATATTGAATCAAGTGCAAGCTAATAGTATAACATAGTTCAATCCATGCACTCAGACTTCTAAATGCATAAAGAGTGATATTTAAGCACACCTATAGTTGAAGATTAGTTTCGGTTAAGGAAAATCGATGTTTCTTCTCGTGCGTTTTGCCTGTGGAAGTGATGCAGATTGAGAAGAAGATGAAGAGTAGGTCGTAATTTAAAGGTTTGAAGAGCATAATCAAGAAAAATGGGTTGGATTACTAAAAGGTGAATGCTTTTTTTATTCAGTGCAACTACAAGTTGCATTCCCTTTCCTGCCTCCACCAACACAATTTGTCGTGATCCACCAACACCAAGTCCAAATATGTACAACATTAGGCCAATAGCTCAACTGAAATCAATACCAAAAACTCAATCTCAACTTCAATAAAGAGATAGAAAATGAAACAAAGGAGGAGGCAAATGTAAAAGACGCAACTAGACTATTCTCGGCTCTTCGAAAAGACAATCTTACCCTTTTAAAACAACACCATTTAACGAGATGGGTGAGAAATATGCAGGAGGACAGTAATGTCATTGTAAGCTGGATAGTTGATACCGCACAATTATGAAACTAACCCTCTATAATGATGTTGTTTTCCTTATAAGGCAGAGAAAACCTAGAGGCTAGTGTAGTAATTTCATTCTCTAATGGACAGATGTACCCTTCAATAAAACACAAAAGGATGAGATTGCCTTTCAAAGTGAAAGAAACAACAAAATCATCCTAGAAAAGTTGAAACCATTGATTTAGCTCTATATATATATATATATATATATATATATATATTCTCAGAATTTAAATAAAATTATTTCCTATAAAATTAAAAAACGTAGTAATATTAAAATCAATAGACAACAAATACCATTTAAATTTCAAACTACAGTATTATAGCCAAATATGAATAATAATCCTTAGTATAGTGATAAATGTTTGCAAATATCAATATATCATATTCCAGGTTCAATCTTTAGAAAATGCATTTTTATTTTTATTTTTGAACTTGAGTTTGTTTTATTTTTGACTTTTTATTTTTTGCATTTTGAAAATTTAGTGGTTTGTAAAATAAATATTTTTTAAACAAAATTAGTTGGAATGATGTTAGCTAAACATTAAAAGATACTTTCATTTTCTACATTGAGCCTGGTTTGATTTAGTGGATTGTAAAATTAAAATTTTTTTAAAACTATTTTGGTTGAATTGATGTTATTTTATATAAAAATGAAATTCACTTTTATTTTTAAGAACATTTTTAACATTATAAAATAAATATATTTTATCACAAAGTTGTATATATTGTCAAATAATACAAAAAGTTATGACAAAAGGCTTTCATCACTTATATTTTTAACCAAACAGTGACACAGTAGTATCAATTGTCAGTTTCAAATATAAATATTTATGACAACATTGTTTTGTCATGTATTATTTAACTAATTAAGACAACATTACATGAATCATCACCATATATAAATCATTGTGACAAATGTGCATGCATTGTCACATAATATAAATATTGAAGACGAAATAGTTTTGTCATTTATCAAATCAACTAATTAAAGATGAGTTATTATAATGTTATAAAAATTGATACTTGTGACAATACAAATTGTGATAAACTATTATCTTTTTATCCACAAAAAAGTTGCCTCCAAAAAGTTTTGGCATAAATTTTAACTCCAAACTTAATAATGACAAATATGTTTATCGTCACTAAATATATATATTTAACACAAACCTGTTTCATCATGTATTCATTCAACTCATTAATGATGAACAATTATCTTGTTATATAAAAATTAATATTAGTAACGAGAAATAGTGTTATAAATTCATATTTTATTGTCCTAAAAAAATTTATCTCCAAATTTTTGAAACCCCCAAATAAAATTGTAACACATTTGCATCCATCGCCACTAAAGGCTAACATCAATGACGAAACAACAATATCACTAATTGGTTCAAGTAATTAATGACAAAATATGACGTTGTCACCAAAAGAAAAATTGTGACGTCAAATATCATCATTAATTATTGTTGATTTATCATTTAAAGATTTTCCTTCAAAACTTCAATGCAAAATTCTGCCTCTAAAATATTATGTGAAGAATTTATTTTGATCATCATGAAATATACAAATTTGTGACAACATAAAAGATATATAATAACAAAAGTAAGGGTTGTCAAAAAAGTGAATGTTATAGTGATAATTATGAATTTCGTAATGTTTAATTGACAAATTGTGATAAACTTTTTGGGCATGGCAAGAAAATTCATCATAGAATGTGTGATTTCTTATAGTGGAAGCTCAAGTATAGCTAAAAATGTGTTGCAGAAGGTCAATTCTCATAGCAAATTCTTAAATATGTTCAAAAAAAAAGTTTTGAAACATGTTAGAAAAGTTAAGACTTGAAAAAAATATGAAGCAAGGTTTATCAATGATTATGGTCAAACAACTAATGATTGTTGAAGTCCACAATGATTGTTGAGAATGCTAAAATAGTTGTTAGAGAAACCTTTTAAAACTACCTAACTCTTTTATGTAAATTGAAATAACTCAATGAGCATGGTTAGGCTTTAACACCTATGGTGAAATAAATAATACTTGTTAAGTCAATTTGAGGACATGATGCAGCAACGAGTGTTGAACTTCTTCAATTATTATTAACAGAATAATGCACGTAGAAAAGTAGCCAAGGACAATTGCAAAAACATTATAGATAATGTTGTAAATAATGGTCAAATTGCTAAGTAAAAGATAAGTTATAACAAGCATGAAAGATGCCTCAATTATTATTGAAATTACAATGAGCATGGGACTTTAGCTAATGATGGTGGAAAAATCCTTATACATAAGGCTATGGAGTCTGTGGAAAAATAAAAATTACTTAATAACTGTTAAAAATAAATAATGACCATTATAAGAAGACGTAATGATCTTAGTCAAATCTCAATGATCATTGTCTAAAAAAGAAAAATGGAAGTCAATGATCATTGAAGTTAGAAGCTAAACTTGTTAAACATTAAATGACTATTGATGGGATAACAACAACTATTTTGATTATTCTGATAGGTTTTCAACTAGAAAAGTATTAGTTAGTCTTTTTTCAATAATTATATATGAAGATATTCAGCAAACCTAAAAACATTTTTTGAGAAAATTAAATTTAAAAACCTCCAAGAAAAAGAGTTGTTACTAAAGATTCTCTTGCACAATTCCTCAAAGCTATGAGCACTACATTTTTAAATTGTTGGGGTGTGAGTCCACTAATGAGAACTTTATTAAAATCATCTCCAAAAAGGGTAAAGAGAATAATGTATAAGAAGGGACAAAACTTAGACAAATCTTGAACCAAATCTACTCCTCAAACACTAAGTTTAAAGGCCAAATTTTGAATTTCATAAATTATCTATATAACCAACTTAAATGGCTATAAAAATAGCTCACTAAAAGTCAAACAGTAATAGTGACCTAGTTAGCCTACTTGGTTGTACAGAGTTCAATGATCTTATTTGCGAAAAAAGAGGAAAATAAGAGTAAAGGGTGCAATCGCGTGCTATATCGCATAAGTGAACCCTTTTTTCTTTATAAATATCCCACCTCTTGAGGGGTGGAGGAGAGACTAATTTTTCCTAAAGAATTGCTACCAAAGTAAATACCCAAAAGTCATAAGCACCCTTTATTCATATAAATCTCATAGTCATTTACCCACACTTAAGATTCAAGGTAAAAAAGACTAAGCACAATCTTCCTCTACATTGGAATCTTTGCATTTAAAAAAAAAAAATCACATCATGTGAGGAGGCTTTGAAGGCCATAATCTAACCCACATGCCATTCCTGGCCATCTTTCCCTTTCTTCTCTCTTTTCTCTCTTTCTTTTCTTCTTTTTAGTTTTATACTAGTAGCATATTTAGAGGCGTATATAGATAGCTAATTGTATGTATAAACATCTTCATGGTCTATATAGACACTAAAATTGCTAGTAGGCACTATTCACAGCAGTGTATCTTTCTCTTTTTTATTTGATTTTTAACCCTTTTCTTTGTATTTAAGCCTAAAAATGGATGGAATGAGGCAAGTTACAACAATAAAATACCTCTATTCCACATGATTAGCCATATTTTATATTTAAACATTATTTTTAATAGGTTTCCTAGCCTTGTTTATGGCTCAATTTTCACCCTTTTTATCTCCTTATACATGTGATTTAATGGAAAGTGATAGGAAGAGGCCAAAAGCCAATGATCCTTAGATTGCTTTTTAGTTTTCTACCTATTTGTTGCATTTTATCTTGTTTTTCATTATGTCCATAAATTCAATTCTTGAAGAGTGCTAGTTGGCCTTGCTCATGACTAAACTAGCTCTCTCTCCATCTTTATGGTATGGGTTATAAAGAGATGTCATTGGAGGAGGTTATAGACACCTATGACCCGTATTGGACCCTTTTTGTCCACTCGACACATTTGGCTTGTTTTGTCACCATGTTCACACACTACTTGAGGGATGCATCCTAGCCCCTTCCATAGCTAAAAATGTTTTCCTCCTTTATCCTTAATGCATGAATTATAGTTAGGAGCTAATAAGGTGAGGTTTTAGGCACCAAGGACCTTATCGCTTTTTCTAATATTTTCCTATGATTGATTTATGTCGTATTTGCTTTGTCTTCCAACACTTACACATAGTTTTATGACATTATACACACCAAATATATTACATACTCTTTTATTGAGCATTTCAGGATACTTTGGTGTTAAGAAAACATGTTTAAACATACATATCTTATATTATTCTTGCATATATGATCAATATCTTATGATGAACATTTAGTGATCCCACCACTAAAGGTAAAGATGGGTAATACTCTCCCATATTGAGTCATCACGACTAGATATGTAGGTGTTTGTTTAGTACTAACTTGTGTCTTCTTTTGCAAGTTGTAAGGGTTAGTATTTGCACATTCTTTAATTATTTAATTGCATGAAACCCCATTTGATCATGTATTCCCTTATCCCCATGATAAATATGTGTACATATTATATTTGATATGGATGTATGAAAGGATGTTATATGCATGATTAGAGTTGTTCTAATATGGGCTGAATAACTAATGGGGACAAAACTTATAAATATGAACTACAAATTTCTGAATGTCGAGTCCTAAAGTGTAAGCGACTTGGGAGTGCGTAATCTCTTTTTCAAGTCCTACCCAATTTTTGAACTCGATCTTTGACGATATGACGATGAGTTGGTCTTTCTAGTTGACAATTTGGACCAAAGTCCATCGTCGTCTAGAATTTCATCTCGACCAAAATCTAGTTATAACTCTAATCAATCATCCAATGTATTACCAAAGTATTACCCTTTTATGATCCCACTGACCACTTGATTCTTCTTGCAGGCCTCTATCTATGGAGAGACCTATCCTTGAATTCTCGTTGATCCTTTCACATACCACTACTCAAAGTTGTACCAAAGTATGTCTCCACGTCCTCTCAACATCGTGATGGTCAATAAAATATTCGGAGTTATAAGCAAAATTCTACTCATTTGTGCGTAGCTGCAAAATAAATGAGGCATTGCAATAGTGATATATTACATGAAAATTAATTTATACTTTAAAGTATAGTCCAGAAGAATTATGATAACCAATCTATTGAAAATGGTTATCTAATTATGTGGATATTTGATATTTTTAAATTGGCATAGGTTTTTCAAAATCTTAATTTACTATGTTTAGGTCGAATATTCGATGTATGCCCATCCTTATTTAACATCTATAAAGACAAGAGCACAATTGAAGGAAATTTTTTTAAAAAAAAACTTAATAAATATATATAATATAATATAATTTAGTAAAAAGACTCAATAATATAAATGTATAAAATTTCAAAAACCTAAGAATATATTTTGCCTTATATAAGACTTGGAACATGGCCTGGACTACCTAGATTGCATGGGTTGTAAATTTTTATTTTCTTTATGTTTTACACAATAAAGTGTATATAGAAGGTTGAGGATGATATTCTTAATCAAGTAAGAGTATGTTTGGCATTGCTATTAAAAAAATCTGACTTTAGAATAAATATTAAAAGATATTATTTTCTCTAAATAATTATATAGATTTTTTAATATAAGTTTTATAAGTAAAAAATGATATTGATAAAATTTTTAGCTATTAACTTCTTTCATAATCATCTTTTTTCTTACAAAATCTATAAAAAAAATCTATAATCACTTATGAGAAATAATCTCTTCTAATTTTATCCTAAATTCAGATTTTAGGACTAGAAGAATATATTTTAAAATTTCACATTGAAAAAAGGTAGAATCTTATAATAGAACATAGGGTTAGATGAAACTTATTGAATTAATTTGGAGAAAAAAAAAGTTTGGAGAGAACTTTGATTGGTTGTTAAAATTTATATATATAATCAATTGATTATATATATATATATATATATATATATATATATATATATATATATATATATATATATTTATTTATTTATTTATTTATTTATTTATGATAATACTTGGATATATGTGTGTGTGTGAATATTATAATCTAATATATTATTTTATTTTATTACAATTAAAATAAAATAAAATAATTAAATAAATATTTTAAATTTATAGAAATAATTATTTAGAAGAGACACAATCTTTTGAATATCATATTAGATAACTTTCTAATATTAATTAACTTCCTCAAATGCACATGCATGAATAAATAGCATTAAAGTGCATTTGTAAGGAGTGATAATGCTCTTTCGGCTCATTAGACCTTCCATCAATAATAAATAAATAACTTCCTCCAATATTTTACATGCATCTCCAGGATTGCCTAAATAATATTCACTCTTTCCTGTTTTATATCTCTTTTTTTTTTTTTTTTTTTTGAAAAGGTGCCTAGATAATGTTAGTTAATTTCATAACAGGAATTAACTTTCTCCAATATTTTATATACATCAGCAGAATTGTCTAAATAAATATTCACTCTTTATTATTTTATACAACTTTTCTTTTCCCTTATTTATATCTCTTATTTTTTAGAAATTCATGTACATAAGGAGTTTTAAAAGAGCTTTCAAGAATTACTGCTGCATACTTTAAGACTTTGTTGTATGATAAAGATAAATGATTATACTTTTTGCAGTAATTATAGTAGAGACAATCAACATAGTAAAATAGTGATCTTCATGCCTCGAAGGCGACTTATTCTATGAACCTGCCATCATAATAATATCAAATATTAAATTTTCTTTCATATAAAGGCTAAAATTAATGTTGACGGATCAGTTCTAGATTAGTTAGTGAAAAAGGCAGTGCCAAGAACTACTGATTCTTTGGTAAGAGTATGATTACATCTTATCCTTTTGAAGGTTTTTCAGCCTTTTATGATTGGTTATATCAGAGTTTCTACTGCTACTTTTTGTTGCTCGGCCGTCTGCAGGGGCTGTATTCTGTCATGCCTGCTGTTTTCTACTACCACTGAGTTGTTGTTGGGTTTTATCCAGGTGCTTACGCTACAAACCTTGTTGTGCTGGTTATTTTCATGTTCCTTCTAGGAAAATCTTTCCTGGTTTAATTTTTTTTTTAAAAAAAAAGTATTACCAATTTAATTGGGTGTGTTTCTCTGTTTGCTTTTTTCCTTCTAATTTAAGTAAGTTGTTCTAGTGGCTAAGGTAGAGATTCAGTGCTCAAAATCGAATTAATAATGGGTTTCAATCAGTACCTCTACTAGTTGGGTCATAATATTAAAAAGGAAGTTGCTGTCAAGCTTGAAATTGTTGACCTCTTATAATATAAGATTAGCCAACCCGACTACTTAGCTATTATCTCATTGTTCAATGACAATCTTAATAGGCAGAGTGGCAAGAAAATAATGTAATGGCTAAGTTAACAATCCTAGCAAGTTATCCCATTTATATAAGCAGACTTGCGAAGCTATCAAGTTAGACCCTTCGATTGATGAATCGCAGAATGAAAACAAAAAATTAATTTTGATTAAATAAGAAAGGAATGTTAATTTCATTCAACAAGGCCTTCTGGGGTTATTCCCATTTCTCTAAGGAGCTCAGTACACTCGGGGAGAGCTTCTTTCTTCATAAAGCCAACAGGATTGGCCATGCGTGAAGTAGTAGCAATGCCATTATGGTGTGTGAGGGTAATTGAAGCAGCTTTCTTAACATAGGGGTCTTGGCTTATCTCACTACAACCAGGGTCTGGTGATTTTAGGGGCACAATTTGGCAAAGCTCCTCCTCATGGTCTCCTTCCACTGGAATACGGTATGTTCCGCTGGGGTCAGTTTCAGCTTCCACGCTATAGGTTATATCTCCACTTTCGCGGTCCTTGCACTCCAGACGTACCCTTGCACCTGCAACAACATTGGAAAATAAATATTTATATAAAACATTGTGTAAGTAGACAAAAATGTATCATGGGAGAATAGAGATATCTAAATTTTTGCGGGTAAGTTATGTAGCATGGGAATGAAAACGTGAGATAACTAGAAAACAGGAAATTCTCTATGAAATGCAAAGTTTTTGAAACGCTAAAATATTTCAAAGTGCGAAAATGTGAAATAACTGAAGTTTTCATATAACATTGAGGATCGGTTTGGGACAAGATGAATAAGGTTTGCCAAGGCAACTAATTAAAAGGTTTAAGCCTACTAATTGAAATTGTATCAGTCTGATGTTGGAACATTGAAAGACAAACGCTATATAAGAGAATGTACCTTTAATGAATTTAGTGGCTTTCGTTATGAATTGAACACGGCAAGTGTCACAATAGACCTTGCCTTCCACAGTGAAGGGAGAATCGCCAAAAGCAAAGTCAAGAACAGACAAGAAACAAATAGCGGTTGCTAGGGAGATGATAATACTGCAACACTTGGCCATTTTGTCCTCTTTTTCTTGTTTTGGTATTTACATTAGAGATCAAAAAGGGACTTTCCTTTATAAGGGGAAAACTTTTGCAATTAGTGGGTGATGATCTGTGAGGTTGTTATTTGTTTATCACATTGATGGTTGTAACAATATTTTGACTCGCTTTTTCCTCTCCTATCAGTGCTACTATAATATGCTAAAGATAGCTTTTATTATTATTATTATTATTATTATTATTAAAGGAAATATGCTAAAGATAGTTATATATATAGCTTAATTAAATATATTGTGTGTTAGTTTCGTCAAATATTTCATATGTTTTTTTAAAAAATTGTCTAAGCACTGTGTTCAAAATTTGAATATTAAGTGGTAAAAAAAGTTGGAAGCTATCAACGGGCTGCAATTTATTTAATCATGTTTTTTTTTTATGCGAAAGGTGTATAGCGCATAAGTTTATTCTTCCGCATGATGATAAACTTCTAATAAGAATTTTGATAATAAAATTTCATTTCATTTTCTGTTATTTCATATTATTTATAATAGTAAATCATATAATTATAATAATCCAAGATATCATGATTAAGTTATTAAATTACAATTAATTTATATCTAATAGATTACTTTATTGATTTAATAATTTATATTATTTTATAAATTATTCTATAATTTATTTTTAAAAATTTATGTTGTAACACACACAATTTTCGTATCTCTATATTACATCATTTATTTAAGTCACTACACATTAAGAAAAGTATTTTTAAACTTTATGTTGAAAATGTGATGAATTCAAAAACATGTGTTTTTATACATGCAAATGATTAAAATCTTAATTTGTATATATTTATATGCAATGCAAACATAAATTAAATACTAAAGAAGGAAAAAACTAACATGAACTAACTATTTTTGAAAACTAACATGAACTAACTATTGTTGAGTTCTTTCTATATCTTAAAATATTAAATTTGGCAGCATAGTTTTTAATATTAAAACTGCAACATTTTTATATTTCAAAATATTTTCAATTGTTTATAAAAATAATATAATTATATATTAAGTTAATAAACAGTTATTTTATAAAATTTTAAATTTAAATTTTCTCAAAATCAATTTTTAATTTTAAAACTTATATATTATAAAAATCTATTGTTAATTATAAAATAAAATTTCGTTTTATTGTTATGAAAATTTTTGTTAACAAATGCCAAACATTTCGTACATGTAAGAATGAATGCTTAAAAACACAACAAAAATACGACTTCATATTTATAGTATTAAAAAAAAAAGCAAAATAAAAAGGAATTATGCTACACAACTTATTAGTTTTATCGTACTTGTTAATCCACTTGCAGTGACACTTATCGCTTGACAATAAATTTTAGTCATGTTTTACATACTAAAGCCATTTAGGATATTTAAGTCATGAAAAAAAAAAGGATTATTTAAATAATTTGACCACAAGATAAATTAACGAGCGGAATAAAACTGGAGGGTCGTGTAGCATTTTTCAATAAAAAAGGAAGTATTTTCTCAAACTGAATAAAGATTGATTAGAAATTATTATAATACTATTAGAAATACATTTTTTTTTTATACTTTTTGCAAAACTAATGATGTAGTTAGACTATCTCACTCACTAACATGACTCTTATGGGTATGGTTGCTGAATTTTTAAGAAAAAATAGTTTTAAAATGTTGAATTTTAGTGTTTAGTTTGTGCGCATATTTCTAGAAAAGCTATATTAAGAATATATGAATCTCAAAAAAATTTTTCTTCTACAGAGGAAAGTACTTTGCTATCTTTTCTTTTTTTTTTTTTTTTTTCTAACAAAGCAATAAGCTTATATTGTAAACAATGCCCAAAGGCATCAATGTACAAAATTTTTGCCAGCTAATCAAGATGACAAAAAAATCAATTTAGCTTAAGCCTATTATTAATACAAGCTTTGGCTATAAAATCATCTACCATTAGCTTTCCTTATAGTAAGACTAAAAAGGATTCAAAGATGTTATTCTCTCTCGAATTTCAATTATAATTACTTCGATTTGCCAGGTAATTTCTGAAAAATTGATAACCTTGTCCACAAGTACCATTGAGTTAGTTTCAAAAATGACTTTGTGGTAGCCTCTACTGAGAGCCACATTAACTGTCTCCTTCATTGCTAGAGCTTCTCCCATTAGTAGGACCCACAATTGGCCTTCAAATGTCTTCCTTCTACCAGTTTCATTTCATCGTTCCTACCTATGATTTCTAGACTTGCAAGTCCTTGACCTTGCTTCTAAGAGGTGTCCAAGTTAAACTTAATCCACCCGTCCTGTGGTTTTGCCAATTATCACTATTGGTTACTTTCATTTTAGGAATATTAGTTAAAACTGCGAACAAGTTTGCTTCTTTATACCAGGACATTTGTTGTCTTATCTCCTATTAGTTTATTCTGGCTTTAAGTCCTCAAAAATGGCTTCATTCCTAGCCTTCCAAACAAACTAGTGGATGTTAGTTATTTCTGCCAATATTCCTCCTTCATCTAATTTAGCAAATGTGTTGAAAATCATGTTCCATCACTTTAAAAAGGAGAGTTCAAATCCACAATCTGGAGTGTACCCCAAATGATTGCCAAATCATATCGCTTATGTATGGCTGCATCTAAACAACACGTGTTCAACTATCTCTTATTTTATCTTACATATTTTGCGTAAAGGCGGGGACCATTTTCTTTTTACACAGATTGTTTTGTACCGTTATCGAATTTGTTGCTGCTCACCAAAGAAAATTCTTGACTTTTAATTCTGCTTTTACCTTCTATAAATTACTTCAGTTGGGTGCCTAATGATTAGGATCTGAAACTGGAAGAATACTTCGATTTTGGTCGTCTTCTTCCTTTGTCGATTTGATAAAATGATAGGCTAACTTTACCGTATATTTCCCGCTACTAATTTACTGTCTTACCCTTTCATCTTGAGTCTTTTTTGTGCTAATCAGCATTTTCCCAATTACTTCTGCATCTGTTTTGCTGAAAAGAGTAAACAAAAAGGATGACTCCCATTCTTTTTGGTCGGCTGTAATTAAATCTACTGCCTCGAAAATTTGAGCATTCTCTAGTCTCTGGGAAGATATTTTGAAGTTACTCATTGAAGGGATCCATGCGTCTAACCATATTAAAAAGTTTTCACCATTTCTCATATTCCACCAGATACTTGATTGAATTGCTTCTCTTGCTTCCATTATACTTTTCCACTCCCATGAAGGTTTGCTCCCTTGCCTTGCATTCCAAAAATTCCTACTTTGAAAATATACAACCCTAAGAACTTGGCACCATAAACTATTTGGATTCTCTGTTAGCCTTCGTACTTGTGTACCTAACGTTATCGAGTTGAAAATTTCCGACTCCTTGAAACCCATACCTCCTAATGATTTGCTCTTTGTCAGTTTTCCCTAGCTCTTCCTATGTATTTTCTTTTCACACCATCTCTTCCTCACCAAAAATTAGTGCATATGCTATTTATAGTCTTATAAAAGGATTTAGGAGGCTTCAGGGTTGCCATGGAGTAAGTGGGGATAGCTGTGATAACTACTTTGATGAGGACTTCTCATCCTTCTTGAGAGAGAAGGGACGATTTCTATCCTTGTACCTTCTGAAATATTCTTTCTACGAGGGGTTGGAGAGAATTCCTTTTTTATCTGCCCCACATTGTAGGCAGACCCAAATATTTCTCTATGTTCTTCATGATCTGCATACTTCCGATTTTCTACAATTTGTTTTTTCATTTTCAACGGTGTGTTTCTGCTAAAATAGATGATACACTTGTTCTTGTTAATGGTTTATCCTGATGCTTTGCAATACTAGTCAAAGAGTTATAGTAGAGAGGTTGCCTCATCTTCATCAGCCTTCCCATATATAAGGGTGTCATCTGCAAACATAGAACTAGTTAGTGTTAGACAAGGAGTAAGTTTAATACTTTTCAATAAGGAGTAAGTTTAATACCTAAGTTTAATACTTTTCAATAAGGACTAAGTTTAATACTTTTCAATACACCATGCTTTGTTCTGAACTTAATGATTAATGACAAGGCTTCTGAAGCTAAGAGGAATAAGAAAGGAGATAAAGGATATCCTTGTCTTAAACCTCTAGAAGGACTAAAAGTTGGCTAATGTTTCCATTGATGATAATAGAAAATTAGACTATAGTTATGCACTGCATAACTAGCTGAATCCATTTCCTACAAAAACCTAACGTCTCGAGCACTTTTTTGAGAAAAACCCATTTTATCCTATCGCATTCTTTAACCATATCCAGCTTCATAGCCATGTTTCAAATTTTAGACCTGCTAGTTCGAAAGTGGTGAAAAACCTCATGAGCAATCGCTAAATTATCTTGGATGGCCTCGTTGGGAGGGAAAGTAGATTGGTTTTTAAAAATAAGATTGTCCAACCATGGCTTAAGCCTACTAGCAAGTGTTTTGGCAATAATTTTATAAAGAAAATTGCGTAAGGTAATAAGTTTAGACTAAGAGAAATTTTGAGGAGACTTAGTTTTGGGAATGAGGGCAAGAAAGATGTGATTAATTTCTTTTAAAAGGAAACCTCTTATAGAAACTTCTCACAGCCACTATAACATCAGTTGTTATGGTAAAATATCCCTAAAAAGCCATTTGGCCCAAGAGATTTAAAACTACCCAAACCAAATGTAGCTCTTTTCATTTCATCATCTGTGATTGGCAAACACAATTTATAATCCATATCATCAGTTACCATTAGATTCATAAAATTACATAATTTAGATACATCAATAACGTTGCAAGAAGTAAAGATAGAAAAAAAAAAAAAAAAACTCATTAGCTTCATACAAAAGGATATCATTTCCCTTTAAGTAGTTCTTGTTCTCATCTTTCAGCATGAGAATTAGATTGCTTTGCCTTCTTTGAGTGTGGTTGTGCGGAAAAACCTCTTGTTCTTGTCCCTTGCATTGAGCCACTTTGTTCTAGATCTATGCATCCAATGAATCTCTTCTCTTCTGCAAATTTCTTGGACGTTGTTTAAAAGTGTCCTCTCTTCTCTTCTATGCTGAAACGAGAAAGGGCCTTTATATAGTTGCTCCAATCTATCTTTAATTTTGGCAATCTCCTTAGTTTTATTCTTGAAAGTATTCTTACTCCATCTATTTAGCTTCATACGACATCTTTTTAGGCCTTGTATTATGGTATACATACGCAAGCCATTCCTCTCTTAATTCCACGCCACTTGGATAATCTTAGAGCGGTGCTTATGTTCTAGCCATTTAACTTCAAACTTGAAAACCTTTCTCTTTTTGAAACCAGATGGATTAGTGTTGAGGATGAGTGGCCTATAACCTGAGCCTATAAGCTGCCAAGTGAAAATAATAACTTTTGGGAAAAGGTCTATCCAGCTTACATTAGCCATAACCCTATCCAGTCTCTATCAAATTCTAGTTCCCTCCTTATGTCTATTACACCATGTGACCCATTCTCCCTTATTTGCAAAGTCCATCAAACCATAATTATTTCTAAATTTCAACAAACCAGTACACTGACTATCTTGCACTTCCCTGCCTCCTCTTTGTTATCACTACTATCCAAAATTGCATTGAAATCCCTTATACACAAACATGGGTCTTTTGAGTTGCCTAGCTTTGAAAGATTATCTTAAATCTCTTGGCGTTTGTTCTTGTTCGAATTACCATATACAAAAGTGACCGTCCATTCCCTTTCATCTCTTCTCCTTTTGCACTTGGCATGAACGAAGTTTACGCGTTTGAGTCTAATATCACTATCATTGTTGTCTTTCTTTTATAGTGATATGCCCTCACTCTTCCCAACTGGATCAACATATTCTATAAAATCAAACTTCAAGCTCATTCTAATTTTATTAATGTTATTCCTCCTATTTTTTGTTTCAAAAAGGCACACCAAATTTGGGTAGTGCTGGTGATAGAGCTATCCTAGAGCTCGAACTGTCAAGGTACGACCCAGCCTATGACAGTTCCAAACCACTGCTCTTCTCTGTCTACTTGTGGCTATAGGCCAGCCACCACAGCCTCATCAATGTTTGGATTGTTTGGTTCTTATTTTGATTCTCTTGCTTGATCAAGTTGATTTTCTTCCTTTACATCTTTTTCTTCTTCCACGGGTAATTTTGTTCTTACCTTTCATAGTCTTTTCAGTCTTTTGCTTTTTCACTTGCATCGATTTCCTCCACTTTCCCCTCTTCCTTCTTCATATACGATTTAAACTCTTCACATGTCTTTAGATCATTTATCAAATCTGCTACTAGAAGGATAAGATTATCTAAAGGATTGATTGCATGGATTATCGATTTATGCTTTTTAAGTTGAAGGGGTTGTAAAGCTACCTTACCCTTTTTTTTTTTCTTAAAAAGAAAATAACCTCATTTTTTTTAACAGAAGAAGAGCATGGTTCAGTTATTAATCTCCTGAACCTGGTGTTTACTATTTGGGCTAGGCTTGGGATGGTTATTTTTTGTTGATGGGATATTAAAAGGTTAAGTGTTTAGGCTTTCATCTCTAGTTTTGAAATATTTTTGGCTATTGGACTTTCAAGAGTAAGAAAGTTCGGGCTTAGTTCATTAACCTTTTTGGTTTTTACACATATGGGCTTTTTGGTTTTTCATTGGTTGTTTTCGTTAGATTTGTTTGAAGGTAGCCATTGAGAATGCAACTTTGTTTACTGGTTTCGACATCTTGGGTTCTAAGTTTATCTATCTGCGTAATGGTACCTATCACTTTCTCGATCCTTGTGAAGTGATTTGAATCATTTTCGCTTCTCCGCCTTCCAAACATAATGCTGACGTCATGTCCTAAATTAGTTTTGTCTTTGTTCCATCCTTTATTAAGCTTTAAATAGTATGCCAATTATACTTCTTATACGTTGTTGATGCGTTCATCCATGCTGCATATCTTTGTTTTATTGTCGATCCTATCCCTGTTCCTCCCATCTCTTTTCAACTATACAATTTTGGATATAGTGATCCATTTTCCCGCATCTAAAGTAGATATCTGAGAGTCTTCCATACCTTACATTCACCCATCTAAAACCTCCCTCTTGCCTTTTGAGATTGAATCCATTAATCAATGATTTGTTGACATCAATTCTGACTTTGATTTGTAAGTAAAGAGGTCTACCTCCTTCCTCTTCGTCGCTGTAATCAATCTTAACGAGCGCTTAAAAAATATTCATAATTCTATTCGCATTCTCTTTGTTTATTCTTTTTGTTTCCAACTCTTTTCAAGGCTTGTCTAGAGGCCATTTCTACATTGCACAATGAGCATGATCCTTCCTCCAAAACGCATTCTAATTCTTTCTCAATACTGAAATTCAATCTATAAATCTGAGATTTGACTTTCCTTATTGAGAAGGAATTCACCTGTTTCCACAATTTTCTTAGTATCTGATCAATAGTGTTCATGGAAAATTGTTTTTCCAAAAGGATTTGGCTGGCTAAACAAAAGGGAAATGGGTCTAGAGAGCCTTCTTTAGGGTCCTTGGAAATTAATTCCAATGATAGCTCGGTTGAGACATTTTAGTTTGAGTTTTGAATCTCTTGGCCTATAACCAAAGCGTTTGATGCCATCAGTAAAGAAATATAGAAAAGCCAGAAAAGATTAATGGAAAAGTAAAGGACGATTTGAGGCTCAATTTATGAAAAGTAAAGAGCGACCTAAGAAAGGAAGGAGACGGGATGCATAAGGAGAAAGGAGGGTCTCACTGAAGAGAAGGAAAATTTTCCCTACCTATATCTCATTAAAAGCTATGAATTATTCCTTTGCTATTTCAAGTGGTGGAAAAATCATTTTTCATAGCTATGGACATTATATAATTATATATTGATAAATATATCTTAATCAATATAATAGATAGACCTATATAATATGATATATATTTTTATTTATTAAACTAAAACATATATATTTATTTAGACCTATTGGTCAAAAAAAATCCAAACTCTTTGCGCATTTTAATGATTATAATCAATTCTTTTAATTTTGACAAATTTAGCTAATTTTGCAAAAGTTTTAACAATTATAGCCAATTTGAGATTTTGGTTCAAATTAAATGGGTCTAATAATTGAAAAAATCGAAAAGTATACATGTATTTGCAAATATAGTCCAAACTACTAAACTTTGTGATTGATATCCATTTTTAAATTTTAGTAACAATTATAGCATAATCACAAATTTAAGTGTCTTTATTAGGCTATAATTAATTGATATTTAATAGATTGAATGGTAATTAAGCTATAATTGACACTTAATTGATAAAAAAACTCAATTAATTAATGGGTAATATGCACACTCATTTTTTTCTAATTTTGTAATTGGGCTATAATTGTTAGTAAAATTCTAAAATGGAGTATTAATTGCAAAATTTATAAGTTTGGCCTATAACTACAAATATGCGCATACTTTTAGATTTTTTGAATCATTAGACCTATTAGATAATATAATCATTGACATATCATTCATTTAAAATTAAATTTTAAAAATGATGTGTTCAGTAAGTCTTATTAGGTTTAAAATTCAATCTTATATGCACGATATATAATAGATCATATCATCTAATTTTGATCAAAATCTCAAATTAACCATAATTGTCAAAACTTTTGTAAAATTGACTAAATTTACAAAAATTAAAAGAATTAGATGTCAAAACAAGTAAATATTTGGATTTTTTTTACCAATAAACCATTTGTTTAACATAATCTTAATCATCATGATAAATCTATAATTGTTTAGTACTTTGAATAATATTTATTAATTATATTACTATATTATAATATTATATTTTTATTATTTTATACTAATTTTAATTGTAAATTATATTAAGTTGCACTATTTAGTATTATTATATATTATATATTATAATTATATTATATTATAAGTATATTTCATGTTGAATTGATACTATGATAAATTTCACTCTATGAGACTTTTTTTTTTCTTGTGTAGATTAATTAAATAAGAACATGTAATTGCATTAGAGGTGTGGTTGTAATCTAAGTTAATTTCTTTGAACTATCATATGTATAAACTAAATGCATTAATTTTAAATTATCCAAAAAAATTTATATTCAACCAAACAAAAAAAAAATTATATTTTTAGAATTATTTACCTAATAATTTACTTTCCTAAAGAAATGATTTCAAATAGAAATATTAAATTTCAGCAAATAAACTTTCCTTCAGTATAATATGTCATTAAAGGTTAATATTTCATTAATGGTGCCCAAAAGTTAAAATTGGGCTACTTCAACTAGCTTCTAAGTTAAAGGGAATTGTTCACTTCTTGTATAAGGTTGTTTATCAGTTATGGTAGCTTAATTTAAAATGTCAATGGTTGCACAAAGGTTGTTCCATTCTTGAGTTAGCTTGTTCCAAGGTTGGACTTTTTGTTCTTTGACTTTGTTAAAATCATAGGGTTGTTCCCTGTAGCTTTTCCAATGGTCCTAGTTTGCTCAATCCATCTTTGTTGAAAAAGCATATTTTCTTTTCTTAAACTGGATGGTGCACTTAGGCCATTCTAGAGCTTCAAGATCATTTCAAATTTTTATGTGAAAATTTCACAATCTAGGCATAGTGACCATCCAAGTGGAAGGTTTTTTATCTTCTAATCCATTCCAATTTTCTATGTGAAAAAACTTAAGTTTTATTGATAATGAACGAACTTGCATATCTAGTATATTTCAAGGCTTCTAAGGCCATTTTGAATTGAGTGATATCTCTGTTGTCCTTAGGCACCAAGAAGAGGGGTTGAATTGGTGGATAAAAATTTTAAAACAAAGATAAAGGGGAGAAGATAGAACAATAGAGACACAAACAATTTATAGTGGTTCGGGCAAAATTGACCCTACGTCCACTCCTCAATCACTCAATTGGGTATTTCACTATATCAATGGTGTTTTCAAGCTCACACCCAACTTATACAACTTGTGTTTTGATGGCTAACACACAACCTTACAACAAAGTGTTTTCTAGGCTAACACAAAACCTCA